>PVKS010000662.1:0-178668 GCA_004027875.1 Aplodontia rufa | reverse complement strand
TATGTTCATAGCAGCTCAATTTACTATTGCTAGACTATGGAAACAACCCAGATGTCCCTCACTGGATGAATGGATCCAAAAACTGTGGTACATTTATACCATGGAATTTTACACAGCAGTTAGAAACAATGATATTGCAGCCTTTGAAGGTAAATGGATGGCTATGGAAGAAATTATGCTGAGTAAAATCAGCTTAACCGAGAGAACTAATGGTCGATTTTCTCCATTCATCTGTGGAGGTTGGGACTAGACACTGGCCAGTGAGATAGTTGTCTATTATCATGTGTTAAATCCAGATAAGATGTAATGCTATACAACATAATCCTTTTTTGGAGATATTGTGGGAAGGGGAAGGGAGAGATAAGGGTGGGTAATTGGGGGGGCACTCCTGGGGGAAATTGTAATATCCAGAATCTATACACATTTTATATTATTTTGTTAAATACTTTTATGGTTGTTCAAAAATTTACAAAAATTTTAAAAAAAGCTAAACAAAATATTTGATTCTCTCTTTCTCTCTCTCTCTCTCTCACAGTGCCTCTCTCTTAGAAAAAATGAATGTTTTAAATGAATTTAATTTTCATGGTGCCGATACATTTTGGAATAAATTATTTGGTCTATGTCATAAATTAAGCTCATACAAATTTTGGTTATGGCCCAATAGAGAAAGTTGCACCATCCCACTGAAAAGTAATTTTTCAATTTTACTTTGAAAACTAAGTGAAAAAAAAAAGCTATGGGAAAACTTCCCAAATTTTTTTACAGTGTTTCACTTTATAGTTTCATAAAAATTTACAAAGCATAAGTAAACAAAAAACGCTATATGTGGTTTTCCATTCTGTTAGCTACAATGTACAATGAAATAATCCAATAATTTAACAATAGGTACCAAGTCTCTGTGTAATTTGATATCTTTAAATCTATCCTAATTAGATGCCAATTTGTAAAATGTAAGAATTTATTAAATAGTAAGGGATTACAGACAGCGGGCAGAAGTTAAAAACAACCTAAATATCACGCTATGTGAACAAAAACATGGAAGGCAATGTTTTCAAGAAATAATTTGTTTCATGAGAAAGTGATGTAATGTGGTACTGAGGAAAAGGAGTATACTAAACCAAAGATATAATGTGTATGAATACTTGGAAAACTTCTTATGATTTCTTCATTTTATTTTGCACGTGTATACTTCCTCTTTTCTATAGCAAACACTTATTGTTTCTGCAGTCAGAAACAATAAACATTGTTATAAGAGAAGCTTATATAATAAAATGTTCTTATTCAGTATAATCAAGATAAAAAACAAAACTCAATATGGCTTACTAAGCAGAATAAAATAATTCACTTTTTAAGCAACTACAAAATATCATTTTTAACATTGCTAAATTGGATGCAAGATTTCATATGATTTGGTTATTTTTGTTTTGATTTGTTTTGCTGTGGTGCTGGGAATTGAACATAGGGCCTTGTGCATGCTAGATCAGCACTATACCAGTGAACTACTTCCTCTACTCTGATTTCTGATTTAAAGAAACATAGCATTTTTTAAAGCTATTTATCATCAAGGTTAAGTATTCCTTACAGAGATTGCACAAGCAGTGTAAGGCTCAAGCGGAGGTTTTTCTACCCTTAAAGAGGTGACGGTTAAAGAAAAAGAACCATACTATGGAAGGTGGTCTCTGTTTAGGTGAGAGACAGTGCTTAGCGCTAACTGGTAGCCAGACACAAGATGGCAGCATATACCTTAAGGATAAGGTGGAATTTAGGGATGATCTTTCATTTCCTTTATTTTCTTTACTTCTGAGCTCCATTTTATTCCTTCATCCCTTTCAATTCTCTTTTCTTCTTACATCATATAATCCATGATTTCCCTCCATTGTTTTCCATTCTGTCAATCTCCACATCCTCAAATTCATCCATTTGTTTCCATGGTCTTAATTCCATAAGAGATTAATTCCATTTAATGACAGTTCTTATGACTGTTATTAAATGGAATGTGTAGAGGGTCAACTATATTATTTTAAAAGGCTGCTATATTGAAGCAATCATATTGTATTCAAATATTTTCCCAAAGTTAAACCAGCATATCACAAAGGAAATATTATTTTTCATTCAGGAAATTACACAAAATAATGAGATTTCTATACAATATATCAAAATTAGTTGAATGAAAAATAAACATTGAGAAATCTGAGTTTTGTTAAAATGGATTTTTAAAATTATTATATGGACAAAATCATATGTAATACACCAATTCCCATTATTATATCTCTTAATATAATATTATTTAATAAGTAATTTATCTATCACTTACCTGGCATAATAATCAGCCTAATTACTATTGTTATTCCAGCTTCAGAGATGAAGAATCCCAATCTTGGTTGAAAATTTAACGAAGTAGTATAAGAATGCCTGACTTCAAATGGTTGATACTTTCCTAGGGTGCCAGGACACACATCTCTCCTAACTTGCCACATGGCCTTTAATTATTCGTGTGCAGAACCTTTACAGAGCTTTAAGTTCAATAAACATAGGAGCAAGTTCATCTTGTGATCTACAACCATGACCAAATGTTACAGCCACAAATTGAATTTCATATTAGTAGGTTTCATTTTGAAAAATATTGGAAATTTTGAGGAGATAAAAAAGGGTGAAATATTCACATAAGAAAATAGAATTTATATTTAGATAGATTTAACTAATAATACCTCAAATCAAGGTAGGGATTTTAGTAAATATTTCAGTTTCATAATACATATTGTAATGCTATTTGCAGTTTTTCTTAAAATATTATGTTACTATGCTATTTATATATTAAAATTTTGAAA
Organism: Aplodontia rufa; assembly: GCA_004027875.1. NCBI lineage: Eukaryota > Metazoa > Chordata > Mammalia > Rodentia > Aplodontiidae > Aplodontia > Aplodontia rufa. The sequence continues at coordinate 175,840 of PVKS010000662.1, read as the reverse complement.
ATTTACAGTAAAACAGATCAACAATCATTTTCTTAAGTGAAATGTACTAAGTGCTTAGTAACTGGTACACATATTTTCAAAATCCAACAAACTGGAACTTTGAATTCTTTTATGGGGTTAGGTATCTGATTAAATTATGGATTTCTAAGGCACTGACAATTCAAAATTAACTAGGTTAGTTTGTTCTAAGCTTTGTATCAAATATCTCAAAGATGTATACCAGTTTACAGAATAAAGAATATAAACAGGAATATTTAGCAGTTTTGAAATTTGACTTCAAAGGGCCCAAATCATGCAAATTCAAGGCAAATTTAAAGAGGAAATGCTTAATATTTAACAATTCTAAAAGACAAAAAATTTACAAATTTCCCTTGTATTTAATTTTTTATTTCTTTTTGGTACTGGGGATTGAACCCAGTGACACTTTACCACTGAAGAACATCCTTGATCCTTTCTTATTTTGAGCCAGGATCTAGCTAAGTTGTCTAGGTTGTTTTCAAACTTGCATTCTTCCTCTGACTCAGCTTTTCTGGACACTAAGGTTACAGGCTTGTATCACCACACCTGGCTGCAAACTTCCCTTTTAAATTATGGCTTACTCTGGTTTCGACTAATTTCTCTGGTTGTGAAAACCAATGCTCAATGCTAACCTGGGAAAGCTCTGCAATGCCATAGTTATAAATAATAATAAAGCAAAGCCATCAGATAATTAGAATGAACTATCTTCACCCTCAAACCCAAACTGGTAAGGCAGGCAGAAGTTGATTTAAAAAATATTTTGTATTTAATAACTGGTAAATTAACATTTTGTATTCTGTAACTGGCTCAGCAGTTACAGTGTTTGCCTGGCATACATGAGGACATGAGTTCAAACCCCAGCATCATGTCCAAAATGAAGTGTTGCAACACGGAAAGCCATGTGAAAAACTAAATAAAATTGATTCTCTCTCTCTCTCTGTCCCTCTCAAAAAATAAAAATAAATAATGCATATATGGCAGATACTCTGTGTTTAATAATAATTCCATAATGTCTAATTTCCAATAGTCTATATTTCCAATTATTGTTGAAAATTAAATCTTTATAATATAATTTGTTTTGATCAACTGAATATGTCAATAAGCTTATAACATTAGGATTTACCATTACAGAATTAACCTGAAAATATTTAGATTTTTCTCTGTGGAGCTGTAGATATTTTGAAAGCAATTGTTCTGATAATGACAGTGTTTAAGTACATACTGCATTCACAGAATTTCTAGATTCTACTAATTTAAATGTCTACACATCAGGTCCCATTTGCCTATTTGATATGCAATGAATCATTTATACATAAAATATCAATTGTGCAATTTCTATACTAACATGCAAAAATAACTGAGAAAACCTAAGGCGTAAATTTTTACTACATCTGATTATATTTCAAAGTATTTTATATTTTCAAGAGTATCTGATTGATATTGAGTTTCTACATTATATAAATTGATAGTGTTGTTTTTCAGGTTCTCTGTGTGCACTTACTTTAGTATAGTTTGTAAATGCATAAGTGATGTAAGTATATAAATATTGAAAACTTTTAGAAGTCCAATAAAAAACAATAATTAGCCTTGACAAGGAGAAAATTAAATCACAGTCTTAAGGTAGAATATAGTATTTTCATACTTCATATTTAGTAAAACTACCTGCTATGTTTACTAGGGTCATTTATCCCTCACTGCTCTTTGATAAACATATGATAATGTTCTGGTCATTTTGAATTTTCTCATTTCTCTCATTCTTTCTTTCTGCTACTACGAGAGGAAGGTTTTAGGCAAATGCTTTTGAGGATTTTATTCTTATAGGATAAGCTGTGTGTTTCTGTGGGTAGATAAAAATAATCTTGTAGAAACCCAACCCAACCATTCAGTGGCTTTGAATCTTTTAAAAGTATTTTACAATGGGGAAGATGGGGGAACCATTCCAGAAGCCGATGTTATTCCTACACTAGATACCCTTTTAACACCTGAGTTCTTCTGGGGGAAACTGCATTAGATGAAACCCATAGTAGCTTATCTATGTGTTAGCATTACCCCTGGTTATCAAAGTTTATACACAATGATTGCTACAGTTTTGACAATGTTTCCCCCTCATCTGTATCCTGTATCGCAATATACTTCTAATAAATTATGAAAAAAAAAGTATTTTACAGAATAATTACTATTTCAATTATACCTTAAATAAACTAATAAACAAATGAATCTACATTTCCCTATATCTGATATGTAAAAGCATTTCCTAGGAATGCATGGTGCAAGTAGTAATATTAACTAGCTTGGGGAACAGAGCTGTTCAAATACTGAAGTTACTAATGTGGAGAGTGCATATTTTAGGATCCAGATTTGTGATAGTCTTGGAAGGTTTTATATATGAGTTATAAGTCATGTTTGACACTTATTTCTCAGGTCACATCTTTTTAATATTAGTCAAGTGACTAATTCAATTATGAATTTTCTTTGAAGGAAGCCTCGTCATTAAAAAAAAACATCATTTAGTCTTAAATTGCATTGAAACTTGGTCAGAGAATCAAACATAATCACAAGTTTAAATATTAATCACTTGAGCAGACCCACTTTTACAAAAATTAAAGCAGCTAACTTTTATTCTTCTATGTCAATTCAACCCAGGGCCCCCTACCCCTCCAGCTATTACAAAGGTGGAAATCCTTGATCATGTCTAGCACCTACAGTATGTGGAACTGGCTCCTGCTGCCATCACAGACGGCTTAGAAATCCTTGGAGAATCATTAGCTACAGTAAGAGATGAAGTGGCACATCTAATAAGGTTACATATGAGTTGGAACTCTTCATCATTCTTAAAGACAGTCATCCAATAATCAGTACTCATTTACAACTCCACACCTTCATAATCATTTTCTGTATTTGGAGTGCTGTACCATTTTCTTTAGATTGAAATACTACATTGCATCAAATTCAAAAAAATAAAGCATTTAGGGCCTTACCCTTATTAAAAGAAATCTATATTTAAAAGGCATACTGTACTCTTAAGTGTTAACAAATCTTTCTTGCTAATTCAAGGATTTCTTGAATGAAACCGTGTATATGAAAACACTAACACAGTGCGTGGTATATAATATGGCTCTTAAAGTGTGTCAGTTTCCTTCTCTTGCTTTTATTTTGCCCACAAATTCTAGCACAGTTTTGAGTGTATAGCAGAATAAATTGGCCTGCATGTCTCCATAGCTTGCCACTATGCTGCCATCTGCTTGGTGAGAAAGTGAAAGATATGCACAGAAAGAAACTATTTGGAATCAGACATTAGGAAGCCAAAGGGTTTACTAATTCATGGTATCTAAGTTCAGAATTGCAGACAAGTACAATTTTTTGAAGTTATTTTCACTAAAAATGAAAAGAAGGCACATAGGTACATTTTTAATAAATGTAATAGCATTTAATATAAAAATGTCCTTAATCTTTTAATTATATTTTATGCTTACACAGTTTTAAACTCAAGTGATTTTATGAAACAGTGAAGGTAAAAGTATTCTGTTCTTGTGTTTATTTTTTTGCTTTGTTGTCTATGTCATTACCCTTACAACAATGATACCATAACGAGGTGAGTTATTAAAGCTTCAAGTAGTTTTCATGAAAAAGAAAATTTTAAAAGGAGGTCATCATCAGTTGTTACCTTTTCTTCTTTTAAAAAGTTTTTTTTTTCATAATTTTAAAGTAATCTAAAATTCTAGAATCAGGAAACTATTATTGTGGGTGAGAAAAAAATTGATATCTGATAAATATAGCTAACTTTTGATATTTCAATTTCACAATCTTTGCTGCCATTTAAATGCAGAATTATATCTTTAAGCATAAATAATGTGCCTTTAATAATTTGTCTCCCTAACAATGTCACAAGCTAGAATTCAATTCAATTCAATTTAACAAATATTTATTAAAGGTCTCATATGTTCATATTACTCTTACTTGATAGGAAAATTAAATCAAGAAAAAGAAACATCTCTGTCCTAGTGAAGCTCACGTGGTCATGAAGAAAAACATGCAATAAAACATTACGAAGAAAATTGCATAGTGGAAATGGTGAGAAAGAAAATAAAAAGAGTAGGGTAAGGGAATCTGAAATTCTAAGTTATCAGTTGTTACATTAAGCATGGTTGCAGGATATAGTTCATTGAGGATGTAGGGTGAACAATTATTTGAAGGTGACTAGCAAACCAAAAAGGTTGCCAGGTATGTCAGTCAGCTTTTCATGAGTGTTACATAAAATGTTAGAGGAGGAAAGATTTATATTTGCTTTGATATCAGAGGTTTCAGTCCATGATTGGCTGGGTCCATTGCTCTGGGTCTAGGAGGAGGCAGAGCATCTTGGATGTGGCAGAGGAAAGATCCTTAGCACATGGCAGCTAGAAAGCACACAGTGAAGGAGAAGCAGTCAGAGACAGAAGAGTATCTCTATCAGCAAGTCCCCAGCAACCTACTTCCTCCAAACATGTCCCATCTGCTTACAATTTCTACCATCTCCTGGCAGTCTATTCAGCTATCAGTGGATTAACCCACCGATGAGGTCCTGATCCAAACACTTCCTCAAAGCCCCACCTCTGATGTGGTTGCATTGAGAACAAAGCCTTCAATAGATGACTTTATACTCATACCATAATACCAGGTAAAGACAACAGGAAGATAGTGGGAACGACTAGAAAAAACGACAGAGGTCGGTGCACTTCTGGTTTGTCTGACATGGTTAAAATATGTTAGTGATGGAGGAAAGGTACGAGAAGAGCCCAGAAAGGTTAAGGAGGTGATACACAGAGCAGATCACATAAGGCCAGGCCGACTTTCATACTTGTTCTGAGTGAGATGCAGAATCTCAATGAGTGGCTTTCTGAGCATAGGAGAGAAACAGTCCAAGCTTTAAGGAAGGATATAGAATGGACTTTACGGGGGCTAAGAAAGAAGATTAGAGATCTACTGGAAATGTTTGCAGTAATACATGTAAGAAGTGCTGGAGTTAGTTAGCTGTGGAAATGAAGAAAGTGGTTGGATCAAATCTACTATAAATATGCTGAGGTGAGATACAGCAAGATTTCCAGAGAGACTGCAAAGATTATTAGAATATTACAATGTCTTTAATAAACAATAATTGAAAATTAAAAATGGAAATGGAATATAATAACTATAAAGCAAAGAGTTCACTTCATTTTTTTTCAGTTACTGTGATAAGATGTAAAATAAATGTTCTTTTTTTCTTTCCACATTTTTATTGGTGCATTATAGTTGCCATAGTGATGGGATTTGTTGTTACCTATTCTTACATGCAAACAACACAATTTGACCAGTACAACATTTCACCACTCCCACCCTGCTTCCCCTCTTAGACCCTTTAAGATGTAAAATAAGAATTCTGTATTGTATTACTTGTGCATATTTACTACATATTTAGTATTAAATTGGGTGAAATATTGCAATAAGAATGTATAAAAGATTATTGAATATGTGACTCAATGGTGAAATCTCAGGCATATATTGTGTGGAACATTAATAGAATGCTCATTTAAGGAAGAGAAATCATCGATCCATTTCATTGATTAACTTTCCTTTAAAAGTACAGAAACTTTCTGATGGTATATTTCCATGACTTTTTTATTTTATGGAAAAGTGATTTAATAAATGTCACATTTTAATACTAAGAAGCTTTAGTATGTTGGAATGTTCTAAAGTTAACAAAAGCTTGGCAAAGAATTCTAATATATAAGTAAAATTTGAATAAAGATTCAGTTATTAGTTCTTTCATTTCAAAAGAGAATTTATTAAAATTAACATTATATTACAAGGATAGGCAAAATGATTGAGACCAAACATGCTTTGCTGTTCCAAAACAATACAATTATTAGCTCAAAATGATTTGTAATGCAATTTTATTTCATTTGGGGAAAAAACAATTCCCGTCCATATTTAGTTAATATGTTTAAGAAGATACCCAGAATAATCAATTTCCATAGAAGTAATCATTCTCTCTCATAGTTTTTAAAAAATTGTCAGATGTACAATTAAAGGTGAAGAAGACAGATATACTTTGTAATAAATATATTTATTATACTTTTTATAATATTAGGTTTCATAAGCATTATTTGTAAAATATAATTTGGAAAAATTTATATTTAAAGCTTGCACAGTTTTGCTACTTGCTTTAAAGACAAGATAACCCAATGCAATTAGCCAAGTCCTGAGGCAGCATTAAAATGCTGAAATATGGGATTGCAGGAGTTTACCAAGTCCAAAGCTTTAAAAAATTATGTTGATTAGTTAAAACATAGTATCACCTAAAAACATCCTGTAGTTTATAAAATAATTTGTGTGTTTTGTTCTCAAAATGAAGTTTTGGAATAAAAATCATGAAATGGGATAATCAAATACTGGGCAACAGAATACATTATTTGGTAGTTATGCATACATCAATCACTGTTAACTCCAAGAGTAGTCACCAGTAGGATTCCTGCCTACATACTTATCTCTGTCTCAGAGTCTGTTTATGCTTAGAACTCATCTTGCAATGCTAGCAAAGGCTGAGCTCACAAACTAACGCACTTTTTTTCTAATTCCTACATATTGGTTTGGTTGACACAGTGAAAGTGCTGTTTGTTATAAAATTGATTTTTAGACAAAAATTGTAAAATCTGAAGATTTTACTGAAAACTGTGGATTTTTGCTTGCCTTCTGGGATTTCCCTATCTGGTCCCACTGGAAAAGTGTGCATCTTTGTTTAGAAAGGGGAGTCAACTACTCTCTTCAGAGAGGTCATTCCCTATCCAGGTTTCCATGGTCCATACAGCTCCACATTGGTCTTAACATTGATCAGTTAGTTGTTCAGTAGTTTGTTAAATTGATCAGTTACTCAGATAAATGTCTAACAATACCCTTTATGACTGAATATTGAAGGGCTGGAGCAGTGGCTCAGTGATTTACAGCACTTGCCTGGCCTGAGCGAGGATATAGGTTCCAACCCCAGCACCACATATACAACAAGGTGTTGGAGCCATGAAGGACTAAATAAAATTGATTCTCTCTTTCTCTCTTTCTGGTGGCTCAGTGGTTGGAGCGCTTGCCTGGAATTCATGAGGACCTGGGTTTTAACTTCAGTACCATATACACAACTGTCAGAACAACGAGAAAACCAGATGAAAAACTAAATAAAATTGATTCTTTCTTTCTCTCTCACCATCCCTCTCTGTCTTAAAAACAATTTTAAAAAAGACTGAACATTCACAATACTAGAAATTAGCAAAAGACATGAGAAGTTATAATTAAGAAAAAGATTTAAGATTTGATACCTGCCTCTGTACAACTTTGGAATAAAATTCTCTGGACCTTTATTTCTTATCTCTAAAATGGGTAAACTAACACTAATAACAGAGCAGGGCATTATGAGGATTCATAGTAATAAGAAACGCAAAGAAATTATTACAGGAATCAGTATGATACTAATTTAGCACACATATTTTTACATTGTATAGAAGCATACACTCACACATTTCATATACTCACAAAAAAGACATACATAAACATTTACCTATAATTTACAAAGTTTGTAATATTTATATTATATATCTATAATATGTACTATATACTATAGAAAGTATTATATAGCAAGTAAAGTTTTTAAAATGGGTATTTGGAAAGAGGAAATATTGTATTAATATTCTTTTTAAATTTTAGGAAGAAATATTCCAAATTGGCCTTACAACAAAATCAAAAGCAACTACCATTTAGAGCTTATTGCTAGTCAATAATCTTTATTTTGTTGTTTTGTTTTGTTTTATTCTATATGATATGATTGTTTCTGGAAAGGCCAAAGGATTTATTATTTTGAGAGTGATGATTTCTGATAAATACAGAATATTCAGATACACACTTTTCATTAGTTGATCTCTAAGTATAAATTTACTAAATTCTGTTCTCAAGGGATATGCTTTTTACAGTCCAAGGTTTTGGTAAGGGGATATTTTAAAGTACTTAATTTATCTCTGGTTATACGAATGGTAGAATCATAGAGACATATTAGCAACTATCTTATTTTGATTACACCTTAAAAATTTAAACCCATCTTCATGAAATTCATTGGATCAAATCAGGATTCTAACCTCTCTTTGGATTTAAGAGTTGAAATAAACCCCTCAGGCAAGCCTTCTAAAAGTCACTTACAATTATTTTTACTTATGATAGTAAGCAGTTCAAAGGATTCAGGGGAAATTTCATCCCCCCACCACAAGCATGCTTTATCAGTTCTGTAGATTAGTATATTAATGCTACGTGGAGCTCTTACAGAATAACAGTTTAATCAAACTGGTCATTTTTCACTGAAAATATTCTAAAAGCTTGAATTAATATTTTACTAATATGGTATCCAAAGAGGAAATCAAACAAAAATCATCATGTGAAAAATTTTCAAGAGTTGCAACTATTTCTTCTCCTATCTTCTCTCAATTTAAACAAATTTGAACTTTCTGAGTATATATATTTTAATAAAACAGTTTATTTCTAAGTCTTTTTCTCCCTAGGAAGGAAGAAAGACTATATTAATGAACTAAACACATATGCTCCAAAACTTAGGAGTGAGCACATTAATTTTCATCCTTACCCTTGGCCTTTTGTTCACTTCTGTGGGGGTTTAAATACTGCTACCTTTCGGGGCAAAATATTTTCAAATGTATTTACAGCTCGTCATTCTTCCACACATACTAAATTATATTCATCAGCATAATTTCTCTTACTCTATTTATTATCATCTAGTACTTCTTACAGTTAGCTCACAGAGCCAAAATAATGGTTTTAAGCATGCAGATTATAAAGTTCTGGGAAATGTACATGTTTATTGTACATTACAGATATATACTATTCATTAGGTACTAAATTTCAACATACAAAGTAGCATGCTTTTTCTCCTGGCATACTATAATTGATATTTTGGAAAGGCAGCTGTTTGACAATTTTATTTACATTTTCTCAGATTTTATTTTTAAAATTGAAAATTCCATCTGGATTAAAATGTATTCCTTCAGGGTTAGAAAATCAAAAATGAAAGCACTCTACCCCTAACCGATCACACTGGCGTTCATACAGTGCTGCTCTTTAGCATCTTTCAGTTTGATATCATTTTTGGATGTAGCTAAATGCCAGATACCCTGACAAACATATATTCTACCAGCTGGATCTCCATCTGCTCAACCAAACATTTTCACACCAAATCTGTATAAAAAGTTATGTTTTCAAAGAGAGTTATCTACAACTGAAATATTAAAATCTGAACTCCAGGAGTCCTTCCACTTACATATTTCACATGCATTTAATCATGAATACAAAACTACCTCCAAGTATTATCACTGGTCTGCTTAAAGTTGACATAAGTTATCTGAAGCCATCCACAAAAGAGAAGACAAACTCTTTGGAGTACATGAAACATTTCTGTGAATTTTCACCTAAAGCAGTAATATTACTATTATCTTTTGATGTGTTTGCTTAGAAAAAACACCCCATAAAATGAAAGTTAATGGACAGGATTTTTTTTTTTTTACAAAAATGGGTATTGTTTGTCCCAGGAAAACTTCCTTTTCCTATACATATATATTAACTGTCATGAAATATATTTGTGATTAAATACTGATATTATTAATCTGAATCTTTTGATTTAGGGACCAAGTGTGCAGATGGACTGCAGAAATCACAAGTAATTTTTTTTAAAATTTTTAACCTGAAAACCAGATGTCTAAAGTGGTGCCACATAATATTCCATAAACCTCACTGATTATTAGATTTTCTAGATTGGGGAAGAGTCACCCACAGATCAGTTTTAGATTCTGGGGAATCCAAGAGCAGATGAAAGTTATAAAATACAAGAATATATCAGGACTGTCATTGAGGCAACTACAGGATCATAGAATTCAAACAGCACATTAGTGAATAACAAGGAAAGCTTCAGAAAATATCCCCTGTTGTGTACACTACCTCTAAGAACTGCTGGTGGTTCCATTTTAACAAATATGTATGCTAGTATATTGGGGTAAGTGGAAATGTGTCTGTTCTTTCAGATTTGAGAAACATTATCAAGAAAAAAATTAACAGGAAGTTCAAAGTATATAGACAGAGAAAAATATTCTTCTTTTAAAAAAAAAAGTCACTCAGGCACTCAGAATTTTGAAATTTTTTTTACAGATCAAGACCTCAGCCAGGAAGTAGAAGAAATGTTTCTGTGTGCTCATTCACATCAAGAGTAGAGGTAAAAGAATCTCACATTGTAGGAGGGAGAAGTCTTATGCACAAGCCTTTTATGTAGAGACTTTGCACTTACTACTCTATTCTCCACTAATTCATGATAGTTCTGGGAAAAGGCATTTCTTTTGCGGGAGGGGAACATGTGGTACAAAAATAGGGTGAATGGGAGAAGAGTGAGAGAGACAGGGAGAACAGAGAGAGGATTACTTCACAGAAGCATCTCACAAGAAAACAATTTTGGGGCTGGAGTGGTGGCTCAGTGGTTATGGCGCTTGCCTTGCATGCGGGAGTACACGGGTTCAAACTCCAGCACCATATACACAATGAAGTGTCTGAGCAACGAAAATAACCCCAGCACCACGCACACAACGAAGTCTCGGAGCAATGAAAGTCACATGAAAAACTAAATTAAAAAAAAAAAAAAGAAAACATTTTTGAGCTTCCATCTCTCCATTCCCCCAGAGAGAAGCAAAAATAAATAAATAAGTGATTTGAATCATAATGTGAAAAAAAGAAAAAACCCTATGATGTAGACCAAAATATGCTCTAACATCCTACCAGCTGAAAACATTTAGCATTTTCAGGAATGATCTATGAACACAGGGAAATGCTTATTATGGAGTATGGTTCAGTGCTAATCCTAATTCAAAGTAGAGGAGCAATGGAATTTAGAAAGAGTTAGCCCTTAATGATTTTCATGTCATAAAAATTTCAACATTATATCACTTACTGTATTGTCTTTTATTAATCAGACTCTCTAAGTGGAAAACTCATCACTTTATCCTTCTAAATAGATGGCATTTCTCTTTGTAAACAAATGTCAGGCACACTAAGCTACATTGTAACATAGACAAAACTAGTATTGGTTACCTGACTCAAATAACTACTGTTAGGATGAATTGCCTAAAATTTTCTGCAAATGCAAATTTTGTTTAAAATGGTAAAAGGAAGCATTTTGCAATTGTATTGCTTGCTACCCTCCACACCTACTCCTGATCTTTCCAAAATATATCCACATAGAGTACCCATATAAAAATAAAGGATTAACCAAATAAAGAGAATTTTTACAAAATACCAACAAAATTAACTATCATTTTCCTTAACATTAAAGATACAAAGACATTAATTGCAGCAAAAATGTTTCGAATCTAGTGGTATACTTAGTCTTTTATATTACTCAGACACAATTTGATGAATCTGACTACATCTGGTATGCAAAACAAAAATGATTTTGAGTCATGGAATCATCAAAGAAGTAAACTTGCTTCATCAAGAATTTGCCAAGAAAAATGGTTATCATCAAACACATGAGATTAAACAATTGTTTGTTTTGTTTTCCAGCTCAAGATAGATGTGTTGATGCCTACACTTACTAAAAGAAATGACACATCCTTTCTTTGCCATCAGTGAGATCTATCAAAGCTTCAAGAATAATAGTTCTAGTTTTACAAATGGCCTGATGTCTTCACCAAACATTAGCTATGTAACAGAAAATTTTATTCAAATCATAGGCCAGATCAGATAATACAAATCTCACAAGAACACTCAAAAACAATGTCATAGTGGAAATAAAAAGGATTGAAAATGCTACCTGTCTCTCCCTGCAGTCTAGGTTCCATGAGAGACTATGCTCATTTCATTACTTAATCTCAGCACTGATCAAATTACCTAACATACCATAAATATTCTATTGTTATTTAACAAGTGAGTGAAAATGAAATCCAAAACTCACTACACACTGCATGACAACATGTCTTCTTGAACATGCCAAAGAATGATTTTTAAATGAATGTTCCACTGACATAATGTATATGAAGACAGTGTCTTACAGAAGCTAAAGATCTAACAAGTAGCACAATTAGAACTCACTTAGAAGACTGACCAGTGTGTGATCTGAAATCATCCATATGTGATGATTCTCATTCATTCATTGAAAATTATAAGCAGAAGCAAAGACAGAGAGCAATTATGACACAGAAACATGATTTATTCTCTGAATCTTAAGTGTAAGACAATATTATCCCTTTCCTCTTCATGAATTTCTCCATGAGTGAGTAGTAGACCACTATGGAATACCCAGAGGACCGGGGATGCCATCATGGCACATCATAGTTTTGACCAAATCCCAAAATCAACTGATTAACCTAATATTCTTATCTTCCATACATACTACTTCATCTCCAGTAGCTGGGGTTGTTTCATCATGGATAATCAATATATGTTAAATAAGTCAATATATAGTAAATAAATCAATTAATGGGGAGAAATAATGTGGATATAAGAAAGAATTTCCTAAAAAAAAAAAACCTAGAATACTTTGAAGGACACTAGTATATCTTCCTCAGTTTTTTCCAAGTTAACCAAATCCACTCTTTCAACCTGATTCAAATTCCCTAAGTGTGTTTCCTCACATTCCTCATTGCTTTAAAATATATGTGTCTGTATGATTCATCCATGGTGTCTAGAACTGGACACAATGCTCCCAGATGGAAGTTAAAACATGTGGAGTAGAGTTGAATCTTGGCCACTCTTAGTCTACAGATTATTGCAGCCTAGGACAAACAAGATGGTCTGATCATCCACTAGACTTAAACTGAGGTGATTACAACCAAAATTCAGTTTTCACTCCTCACCTTGAAGGGCTGTCAGCAACATTGGACACAGATCACTGCCTCCTCCTTCAAACACTTTCTTTGCTTTCAGAACATCAATCTCTAAATTTTCTTCCTGTCTTACTGGACGTTCATTCCTTGTCACCTTTTTTTGAGTGTTATTCATCACCCAGTGGCGCTGAGATCATAACCCATTTTTTATTCTATTTATACTCACTCTCTTTCAAATCTTGGTTTCATGAATTAAATTGCATGTCTATGCTGAGAAATCCAGATTTGAATCACAAACCAGACCTTACACAGGAACTGCAGACAGGTCCGACCAGCTAGAGGCATCCTAAACTTAGCATGCTCAAAATGGAGCTCCTAAATTGCTTCCAACCCATCCCTTCTGCAAACTTCTAACTCTGAGTTACTAACAAGTTCACCTTTTCACCTTTTTAGACTAAAATACTCAAAATCACACTTGGTCTTTCTCTTTCTGTCATACTCCATATTCAACAGGCAGTTAACTTTGTTGACGCCATATTCAAAATGCATCCAGAACTCACCACTCTTTGACATTTTGTTATAACCACCCTAGTGGAAATCACCACAATTTCTCTTCTAGATTACTATAATTGCCTCTCAGACAAATCCCCTGCTTCCACTCTTGAGCCTCATACCTATTGGTAACACAGCAGCCACATGATACTGTTAAAGTGGAAGTAAATCCATGTCCCTCCTCTATTCAAACATCCCAATGGCTTTCCATACCCCACCTAAAATGAGTAGTTTTAACAACCTGCAAGGCCTAATACAATGCATTTTGAGACCCCATTAACCCCATGTCTTTCTTCTCTTCTGCTTTCTTCCTTTCACTTCCATGCTAGCTATACCTATGTCCCAAGTGAACATGCCAAAGAGAGTATTTCCTTAGGACCTCGGGTGACATTCTGTCTGGAAATCAAATCAAGATCATATTTTAGGTAGTAAATAAACCAAAATGTCATTACATAAACATGTTCATTTTTCATTATCAAAGTGGACCTTAACAATGACATCATAAGTGTGAATCTCACCACCACACATATTCAGCCAAGTAACTAGCTCCTCACAGAACCAAAGGGAAGGAAGTAATGCAATGTTTCAAAATTTCTGATAACTTCTAACTTCTATTTCCTTAGAAATTTTATATTTCAGTGTTATATTAATATTTTCTTCACATCTGTCATAAAGCTATAAGTAAGACACACCTAACAAATAACTGCAATGCCCCAGAAATTCTGACTGAGACACTGGCTACTAAGCATTTATCAGACTTTTTTTAAGCGGAAGTATTGACCATACTAATTGCCAATCAGTACCAGGTTTTACCTCAAACATGAAAGTTTGAAAGATTTTGTCAATTAATATCTAAGCCAGACTCTAAGCAATATTAATGAAAATATGGAAATAAACTTGTCAGTTTTAGACATGCCAACACAGTAACAGCATATGTTCCAAGATCCCTTCCAAGAATTTTACTCCACACCTAATAAAGAATGAGTGCTGTAGCAAAACTCTTGGTCCTCACATATTTAATTTTTAAAATCCTTTTTCAAAAATAGTGATTCTTTGCAGATTTTTTTAAAACAGACAGAATCAATTTTTTATTTTTTCATCTTGTATTTGTTTCTCCGACACTTAGTTGTGTATGTGGTTCTGGGGTTTGAACTTGGGTCCACATGCATGTCAGGCAAGCACTTTCTTTAACTGCTGACCTCCAGCTCCAGACCCTCTTTGTAGATTTTTTTAAAATAAGGGGACATCTCCTGAATAAGCTATTACATCTACAAAAATGTATGATTGTGTTTAAATAAACTTAGCCAATCTATAGATATTCTCATCCAATCTGTCATCTCAAACATTTTTTATAACGTTATGAGTAAACTAATTTTATTGTATGCATGGTCTACTTTCCTACAATGAAAATACTAAGCAATGATAATAATGCCTTAAATAATTAGCAATGTACATTTTTATTGAAAGTGTTAGGAGATCTATCATTTTGTTAGAAGGAAAACTCCATTTTTAAGGAGATAGAGAAAAATGTCACAATTATTAGAATGAGGTGAGAAGATGACAAAGGGAAACTGGAATAATTCTTAATATACACTACTAAACATAACAATTAAAAATTTTTAAAACAATGCCGTAAAAGGGTATTCATGTGAAGAAGGTGGTTCTTAATCAAGGCAATCAATAGCATCTTCATAAGGGCAAGATAATTTTTCTTCCCTCCTGCATGTGAACCAAGAAAAACATCACAAAAGGTGTCAAAAATCCAGTGACTCCTCCCTTTGGACCTGATCTTAGAACTTTGCTACATGGAGAACAGACATGCCTAACCACAACTCTGACCATTTCTTAAGTGGCTTTTCATCAAGATCTGCACAGGTTCACAATCAAGTGCAGGCATAGACATTAAACATTTCAATGAGGCAACAGGCTTACTTGGAGAAAAGAAGTGCAGATGACATGGTGATCAATAAGTATTGTGGAGATACAGTAGACTTTTAAGTGTTTAGGAGTGAATTTGGCAAAGAATGCAATTTACAATACTATAAATAAATTAGGAATATCACTGATTTTAGCAATAGCAATAAACATGGATGGCCTAAAAGATTTTCCCTCGTTTTATTTTCTGCATTACTAATCACAATACTCTCATATTATCTAAAGTCTCCACCTATACTCTTCTATCTAAATACAAAGGCCTTTTCTCAGTTCTCTTAATCAAATTTTGAAACTCTTGACCACATATCTTCCTTGAAATATTAGGATCACAACTTTAGCAGAAAACAAATATAAAGGCATTTTCTGGAGCTCTTTTAAATCAAATGTAGATATGGGTCCTTTTTTTTTCTATGTTACTTACTTAGAAACAGACATTACTTCTAAAATGAACATTAAATTTAGTTCATGGACACATAAACATGTTTTAAAAGATGATCACACAGTTAAAGAAATAGAATAGCTAAGAACAAACATTTATTTTACTTGAAATACACACTCAATGGGGGCAATGTTATTTCTTACTCAATAACTTCCTCAATTTAATTGATAGGTATATAACAAACAGCTGTTTAATCTGTTTAGTATATCAGTTAATGATTTATTCAAATGCAATTTTTATGTTTCAGTGGACATTGCAAACCACAATGTGATTTTATTTGTTCTGCAGCATCATAAGCCAATATTGAAGGAATAGGCTTTCATTCCATATCTCTGCCTTAAGGCAAATTATACAACACTAAGTCGCATTATCCCACCTAGTTCAATTCAACAGAAATAATACATTAATCTATTATTTTCAATAAATATATATTATGCAACTAGTTTACGCTTGACATGGTTAGGTGCTTGTCTTTTGAGAAGACTTTTAATATCATTGGCTTAAAATTTTCTCAAAGAGGGGTTGGGAATTTAGCTCAGTGGCAGAGCGCTTGCCTACATGCGCAAGGCCCCGAGTTCGGTCCTCAGACCTGAAAAAAAAAAGAAAAAAAATTTTTCTCAAAGAATTAGATTCAAAATATATTCATAATTGCTTCTTGTTCTTTTGACTAAGATGGACTATAATAGAGTGGATGTCAGTGGACCTGGTGGAAATTGAGGAGTAGAACTGAATCAGATCAGTGGTAAAAAATAAAAAAAGTGTAGAGAAAGTTAATAAATTAATTACAATGTTAATGAGATGAAAGAAATACAATAATAGAAATGGTAACACTTCTTACTTTGAATGGCAAGTTGCACTTCTACTAACTGGGACTATGACTATACAAAGAACACGCTATAAACGAACAGCTTTCTAAAGAGTATGAACTTTGAATATTTGTAATCTTTGATATGAAGTAATATAAAAGTTGTAAATTCCATTTCACTCATTGCTAATGGTTTATATATTATTATATATAGTTTCCATATAGGAAATGAATTATAACTATGAGAAAGTTTACTTTTTGTAACATATTATAATGCATTTGTACATAACAAAAATAAGCATGTTTGTATAAAAATTAGTATTCGTTTTATTAACATTCTATTACTATCTCTTCAATTATGAAGACAAAAGCAAGAAATACTACAGAAAATGTCTCATATTTTCAATAAAAGTAAATAAAACTACCATACAGAAATTTTTAAACTTTAAATATTCTAATAAACTGATATGATCAGCAATGTGATATGGCAAAAATTTAAAGCAATTAAAGTGTGTATGGGTTAATTTAAACATGAAAATGCTATAATTTTGACCTTTTAGATCAGTTAAGTTCCAAATTATCTACTTATTTTGATAGTTTTATCACTGAGCAAAGCAAGTAGTTTGTGTTAATGTATTTATTTTTGTTACTTTTCTTATCTACAGCATTTTTCCTACTTAGTCTTAAATGGGGAAAACCAATATAATACTGTTTCCAATTCATCAAAATAATATAAATTAACTTTATAATTCTACTTATAATAAGTTTACACCTCTAGAGATTATTCTCTAGCCTAAATATACAATGCTTGAAATATGAAACACTGTCCAGTTACTAGAGAGCAAAACTTAATGTACAAAGTTAAAAAAAAATGTCCAAAGAAACACATTAAGATGTAATAATTTCTACTACTCTGCATGGAAATCTGTATTCTTTGTGACTCCTCTATGCATTACAACAAGGATATTCTGAATCAAATCACAAATACCAAGGTTAAAAGTATGATGCAAATCCATTTCATTTGCTGATAATCATGAATATAGTTTGCATGTTTCACCTTTACACTTAATCCTACTAGTATGGATTGGATATATAGCCCATATTTATTTGTTTTCAATGTAAGCATCATCATATTTTTTTATTATAATTCATTCATTTTTCTCAGAAATAAGGCAACACAGCCATGAAAATCAAGGATAGGAAAGGATAATAGCCTAGACCACAGGGCCTATCCCACCTCATGGGTAGTTTTACCCAACTGTCTTACAGACTTACCACCTAGGGCAAATTGATTATCTTCTCTCTTGATTCTGAACAATGACATTTTTCACACTAAATTATAGTAAGTTTGATTCCTAGAGAGTCAAAGTGTTAAAAGTCAAGACTGAATGGTTTGATGATTTAAAACATAATCATTAACATATGGTATATATAATCTGTCTAGAGTTGTAATATAAGATTTTTACTCTGAACAAATCTGGCCATGAATTCCATTTAAAATTTTACAGTTTCATTGGCATTTACATTATAATTGCAAAGGATTTGTTAAAGATCTGGGTGCGATTAAGGACAAAGGGAGTTACAATTTTAAAAAGCAGTGAAAGAATCATGTTTTTAAAAAGCACCTGCATTTTGTAAGGGAGACAAGCAGAAAGGATACGAACAGAAAAAAAAAAAAAAAGAAAGGGCAAGATGAAGAAACCTATTGGACCTGTCAGTTAAACAGCAATAACTGGTGACTACAATAATTACACAGTTTTTTAAAAAAATCATATGCCTATGTATCTATAGCAATTAAAAAGAAGACTGGAAAGCTATTAATGCTTCTGAAGCATTGTCACCATATTTTCTTACCAAAATATGAATAAATGTAAGTTAAATTATTTTCCATTGAATTTGGAAAACATTAAAAAAGAGAGAGAAAAGTGTTGCTTCTGTTTAGCAATGAAATAGATTATTAACATCTAAAGAATACACAATGATTTCTTCCTTATTCATTGCTTGATAGTTCAAAGAAATGGTTGTATAGATATATAAGCATGTAAGAGCATTTGAGACAAATTAAACATTTTTGCTGCTATAACATTAAAAAGAAGCACAGAGATGAAAATGAGCCTTGCTACTCAATAAAAAGTGGATGTTTAATCATAATTTTCTTTTGTTGTTGCTGTTGTTGTTACTGGGAATTGAACCCAGGGGTAGTTTACTATTTAGGTACATCACCAGGTCTAAGTTGCTAAGGTTGGCCTCAAACTTGTGATCCTCATGACTCAGAATACTGAGTTGCTGGAATTACAGGCCTGAACCACTGCACGGGGCATGATATAAGTATTTTATAAGTTTATTTAACATAGTATTATGACAGGAAAAAAAATAGTTTGTTTTGTGCATTAAGCACCAAAATAAGCCTTTCCATTAAAACGAAGCCTAAATAAACAAAGAAGAAAAATAATACACAATGTACAACAATGCACTTGTTTTTTTTTTGTTTGTTTTTTTTTAAGGTTACCCAGAGGAATATTCTTGACACTCTCTTTATTTGAGTTTAATATCATGTATGCAAAGCATACATAAAAGTTTCAGATTCTATTTATATGCCACATGTTACAAACTCTCAGGATGTAGAGTGCATATCACTTTGAAGTCTAGAGAACACTCAAGTATACAGCTGTTACATGCCCTTTTCATCTTAAAAAAAATAAGAGAGGACAATTTCACCCCATCACCTGGTCTCAGCTTCTGCCCAAGTACCCAAGAGTAAGCTTTTGCCTTGAATGGCATCCTTCTTTCAACTTGAAAATTTTACTATAAATTTGAAGGACATTGAGAGCAACATAAATTGGGTACCTTTTAGAAAACACTATTTTTAAAAAATACAGCTTATATTAACTAACCTATTTATTTATCTTTTGCTACCATTAAGGGTAGGGGATGGAAGTAGTTACAAAACAGATAAACAAGTGAAGTATAGTTGAGTAATTTAAAGGGAACTGATGATGCTCTGCCTATTTGGTTGAAGGCACAACCTCTGCATGAGAATCTTCACAGAAAATACCTTAAACAACAGGAGAGTGTGATGCTGCTTTATTTTAAAATCCACAATTCAAAATCGCACTTTTCTCCCATGGGAGATTAACCCAGAACACTAGAGAAAGATTCTCAAGGATAAGGTTACTCAATAATGTCAAAGATTACCAGTGATCAAAAGCAAGGTTCCAGTGACTGCACACCACTTCCAAAAGGTCAAAATTACAAGATTATTTAGTAAGTGAACGCATTTACACAATGATTGAACAAGACTGCAAGAAAAGATTCTTTATATTCTTTGGAATATAGATTAGAAATGAGATTATACTGTTCTATGGGTAATTCAGTTCTACCCATAGAAAAAGCTACTTTTAAAAATGTATAATCAGTTTGGGCATTGTGTTGTGTTTTACTTAAGAGATTTCTTTTAAGTGCCCAAGGGGGAGATGGAAATCTATTTTCAAAGAATCTGAAACAACTTCTTTAAAAAATATCAACTTATTCAGATTTGTATTCATGTGTTCAGTCAAAATTGAGAGATATCTCTCATACAGATCTGGAAAAGAAAATATTCTAGTTTTTTTTTTTTAAATATCAAGCAGGAGAGCATCATAGACAAACCTGTTGTTATCCTCATCATTGATCTGAAAAAATGTAGCTCTCAGTTGGATGCACTTCAGAAAGAGAGGTAAATATCATGGGACAGAAAATCAGCAGCCACCCCAGAGGCAAAGACACAAATTCTCAGGGAACAACTTGCCCTTTATTCACTATTTATATGATTCTTGTGACATTACAGTAATGGTTTCATACTGTAGTGTGCTTTATCCTCTGCACTTAGTTGCTCACCACCAAAACACACAGAACTTGTTTATTCTATTGTCCTGTATATATTGAAAGAACAGGGGTGGGAGAAAGAGGGGGTGAAAAAAACAACTATGTTCAAAGACTATGTAGAAGAAAAGCAAAATACTTAAAGTAGAATGTTTCTAGCTATCAAGTATTCCCTAAATTCTAAGCTAGACTGTACTGATTCATGTTATGATGTACAAATAACCTCTCTTATTTAAGCTTCAATTCCTTTCTTTCTAAACATTAGATTCACCATATTTTCTAATTCCAATTTAAAATGATATTATAGGGAACAATAACAACTACTGAAAAATACAAGCTTTCATGATTCAGAGGTTCCAAATGAGATTAACAGAGACACAGAAATTAAAAAGCCATAAGGTTTTCATTTGGCACTTTTCCTAATTATTAGGAGAAGTATATGTGAATAATTTATTTATAAAGGAATTTTTCTTTAAGAAGTTTAATAGGAATTCATTTATCATGTGTACACAATGATAAATAAATATCTGTATGTGCATTCACATATATATGTGTCCATTTTTTGTACACCTACTTTACTGATGTATTAACAATAGTGAAGTATTCAGTAATGAATCTTCCTGGCCAATTTTGATTCTGATTTAAAATATCACATAGCTTGTAAACAATTTTTATGAATTTATATAATACAAATTGTGTTAAATTATCACATCTTCATTCTAAAAATATTATGGGTAATAAAAAATTTCTGAATAATCTTGCAATTAAACCAATATAAACAAATGAACATTCATTTCAAATGACAATGGAATCCAACACATGGACAAAGAAATACCATGTGATTTTTATTGAGATGTTAAATATTTCAGGAATCTGTATTTACATATACCATTAAAATGTGTTTAAATTGACCTTCAAAGGAAATTTTTTGTTAAGAAGTTTAATAATAATTCATACATATTTGTACAACATGATAAATAAATATCTTTATGTGTATTTGTATATGTGTCAATTTAAAGTTAAATATTAAGAGATTTAAAAATAAAGATTTTGCTGTGTGGAGTCCAGTTTGATGGTGGAGTACTTACAAAGGCAGTCATAACGTACAGCCTTGTGGAGATACAAGCAGGAGGTAATGGGAGGATAGGACCATTAGAAAAGGCATACAAAGTATTTGTATAGGAGGGAAAATAGAAAATTGCTCATGCTTTTTTCCAGTATCATTAGCTCAAAATTTCCAAAAACATATTACTGTACACTGTAATAGGCATTATAACCTAGTTAGCCTAATAAAAACTGTACTGTCCTTTCCACAAATCAGATAATCCCAAGGTTTAAAATAATGTTGGATATTTAGATCACTTTTATATAGACAGGCAGTCTGTTTACTCTGTATTATAATTTGATTTTCAAGAAACTCTCTGTGTTTTCTGAACTGTCCCCATAGTAGAGAAGTCAAACTATAATTTTAATTTCCAAGTTTGAAAACCACAAATCACTTATGTATGTTTTGTACCAGATTATAAAACAAAACCATAACAGAAAGGCAAATTATGTATTTCTGACTTATTGTATGTGTATGCACAAACTACGTTAAGATTACTATCCTTATGCATAAATCTGTGTAGGAAATTAAGGAATGAAAATGATCAAAATCCAAAGATAGGGAAAAGGTGAGATACGTGTCAATTCAAAATAAAGAAAGTTATAGAAAACAGAGTATATAATTGAATATAAAGGAGAAAGATAAATCTAAGTGCTAATTTTGAGCTAACCAAATTCAACTCTATTACTCACATCAACTCATATAAATCTTAAAACCTGAACTAAAAAAAATAGTGTTTGGAGGGTAATTATGAAAAACTTAGAACAACAGATTTGCACTCTGCAAGTTAACACATGTTCCCATATACATAATGACATGCAGATTGGCTACGCCAAGAAGTGAAAGATGATGCAGTTTTATCATTTTCATGATCACAAAAAATATAAGTTTCTTTGATTATGAAATACACTTGTGATTCTACATAGAATTTACCCACAATACATAAAACATTCTAAGGCACAGTTAAAGGATTGGGAGGCCCCAGATCTTTACAGGGTCTGCTTGGTGGAAAAAGACCTAAGACCCATTCAAGCACACATAATTCTTCAGGAGGTCTGCCTGCCAGCAATAAAGGCCGAAATTGGATACTTGGTGAGATTAATTACCTAGATAGGGGTTGATAATGCAAGTCAAATGGGAATGTAATTAAAGTGCACCTTCCATGAAAATTATTCATTGCTGACGGATCAAGTGACAGATAAATCAAAAGGCATTTTAAAAAAAGCCTACAGGTTAAGTTGAAGCAGGTCTTTCCTCTTTTGAAAGCTCTGTAATTAGGGTGTGGAATTCACTCTTGCTGGTCTGTCCTCATCAAGATACCCTAAGACAAAAGGGTAGACTGTAATGTAACCTATTAGAAAAAGAAGCCAATAAAAAAACCATTAAGATCATGGTTACAAACAAAAGGACATCTAGACTGGAACCAGTTGGCTAGCCAGCTTTCAGAACAGAGAATCACTCTTTGCTCATAGTATAATGGGGACTGCAACCATAAAAGAAGGCAAGTGATGAATTAATAAAGTGACTGGTCCCCAGGGGGCAATTCTTACAGACGAAAGGCATGCTGTGGCAATCAAACGGAGTTATAAATTAGATAAATCGAATGGCACAAGAAGTATTTCACATCATCATTATTAAATAAAGTCTTCCTGGATGTGTTGTTAATTCTTTAGTGTCAATACATTTATTTACAGTCTAGGAACAATAAAAAACCATGTTTTATGACAATGGCAGGATAATTTCAGCTACCCAGAGGGATGCTAAATCTAATATCTATGTTGAGTTCTCTTGGATATGTTTATTATACACCTAAGAGCAGATAGATAAAACAAAATGTCCAATTAAATGATAGTTATTGGAAAATATGGCTTTACATGCTCACTCACTTTCCTGCTCTAACTAACGAACACATCTTGCTTTTACTGACTTCTATAAAGAACACTCATAACAGTTTTCTTATCTTCAAGAACAAACTTAATGTTGAGCAGGAGACCCATTTGATCTGGTAGATGGCATAAGGTTCTCATAAAAAGGACAACTGCTGTTAGAAAAGATAATAATAACTTAAACATAAAAGCTGAAAAATTTTTGTTATTTGGTGAACTTTAAAATGTAGTCACTGGCGCTGGAGCAGTGGCTCAGTGGTTACTGTGCTTGCCTGGCATGCCCAAGGACACAGATTCAAACTCCAGAACCACATATCCACCAAAGTGTGGGGGCAGTGAAAGCCACATGAAAAATTAAATAAAATTGATTCTCTCTCCCTGTCCCTCTCTCTCAAAAAAATGATTGATTCACTATTATAAACATTAGAATTGAGTAGTTTTCCTAAAAATATATAATTATCATTTAAAGTTGAAAAAGGACAAAATTTGAATTCAAATATCCTCAACAATCCATATATCCTAGTTTAAATTTTCAAAATAATAATCATAGTAGGAATACCTGTTTTGCAATATTGCCTATAAGCAATTGAAAGGCCAATTACAAAATTACGAATGCTTTAACTTTAACACAGTTCTAATAAGGAAATATTTATAAAACTTTCTTGAATAAAAATGAAATTTTACACAGCTCTTTCCACATGGCAGTAACTCCAGAAGTTAAAAAATAATCATTGGTAAACCTACACTACACATTTTAAACATGTAAATATAACACACAGAGTTAGTGTTTGAAATATGTAAATGCATAAAATATATCTGTCAGAGAATTATTTGCTTATAGATATCCATTCCTAAAGGTTACAGATTAAAAATGAAAACAGGTGTAGCACATGTCCCATGCATTTTCTCAGGAGAACCTACTCTTATGTTCCTGCAGGTTCCACTTAGTAACTTAATCCCAACCAAACTATAAAGTAAACTGCTCATGATTTGTCAGATTAGCTGATGCTTGTCCAGAAGAATGGTCTGAAAAGAGAGTCACCAGGATACTATAATTACAATTCATTCATCCATTTCAATTCTGGATTGAAGAAATAATGAAACATCAAAGTAGTCAGACAGCAGTTTAAACGAGGTCAGTTAGTGTCCTTTCAAACATGAGGCCAGTGTTTAATGCAGCAGGTGCACCACAAGTGATTTACAAATTACATTAATATCCAGGGTTGTTGAAACAGTAACAGATTTCTGTCTTTGTTTATGTAACAGAGGAGAAGATACCAGTAGTAGCAAATGCTGAAAATAACAAGAATAAAGTTTCCAAATGTTAAATAATCATTTTACCTGTGTGTGTGTGTGTGTGTGTGTGTGTGAGTGAGTGTGTGTATGTGTGTTTCTGGGGATTAAACCCAGGCCCTCACACAATGCAGGCAAGCACACGACCGCTGAACTACCTCTGAAGCCTTGTTCTACTTAATTTCTAAAACAGGTGAGCACATAGCATGGGACATAATATAAAATGGGAGAAAGAAGAGGAGAAACTAGAAAAAGATAATGAAAACAAAATAAAAAGCTGTAATTATATAAGTATAAACTATTTAAATGTAGTTTATATATCCATATCTATATATACAATATAGTAGCAGCCTTAGTCGATGAGATATATGCTGATTTTATAGAATTTAATATTAAAATGATAACAGGGAAGAAATGTTATAAATACACAGTTTATCATTATAGAATTAACATTTTTCCTTTTGTTATGACCTCTAGTTCTGAAATCATCTGGATCTCAAAAATAAAATTTATGTGAAGCTAAATTTGGATTCTTGGTGATGTCAGGCATATAAGAAAATGGGATGAGATGTCAAAACAAGGAGAAAACAAGGTTATGATAATGTATTAGAAAAGAACAAAGGCAGTAATTTTCCAAACAAATTTCAGACTCATTCTCTGTCTTAGAGTCTTTACCAGCTTGATAAATGTTGTATGAAATCAGCATAAAGAGTAATCTATTAAAGTTCAGTTCAGCCAACATCCAGCACTGATACCATCTATGCCATAGTGGGCTTAGTCTCCATCAGTGGAATTATTATTATGATATTTTATAAGGGGCTGGAGCTGTGACTCAGTGATTACAGCAATTGTCCAGCACATACGAGTAAGCGAGTTCAAACCCAAGCATCATCTATGCAACGGAGTCTCAGAGCAATGAAAGCCACATTTTCTACCTCAAGTTCTCTAACTAAACTATTTTTCAACCTATGAATTTTCAAATCTAGTGTACTTTCTCCTGTTCTCATTCTACTGACTTCTTATAATATTTGATTCTCTGATGAAGTGACTCAAAGACACCTCCTTCTTTGGTTAATGTGACAGCCCTCTTATCCAACATGACTGCTCTCTCCATTCCATTTTGGTTTTTATCATGTGCTTTTTGTATTCTTCTCTTTCATAACAGTTGGCATTCTCAAAACCTTCCTGTCAAATACAAATGGTTATTACTGTCTATATACATGTCTATACAATAAATAAAACAGATTACATATGGTATAGATTGACATAACTGGAATTACGGATATTGAATTTGAGGGTATCAACACCACCTGAGTAATACAATAGTGACATGGCCCTACCAGTATGTTTATTTTTATTATATATATAACAGTCTTACATGAATGCTACACTCTATGGTCTACTTCTTTCTATATGCTGAAGTTAATGACCAAATATCATCAAAAATTGGAACACTAATTATCTGATGTCAACATGCTATGGATAATTAAGAACTGCGTACTTGGGCTGGAGCAGTAGCTCAGCAGTTTCGGTGCTTGCCTGGCAAGCACGAGGACCAGGGTTCAAACCCCCACACCACGTACACAACTAAGTGTGTGCAACGAAGGCCATGTGAAAAACTAAATAAAGTTGTTTCTCTCTTTCTCTGTCTCTCTCACTGTCCCTCTCACTTAAAAAAAAAAACTGCATACTTTGAAGCTATGCTAATTGTTCTTCACAAATCTCCTTCTGTAGTCACCATATCTTAAGGCAACCAGCTCCAGGTCTGTATGTACATCTCTGCCATGTACTTTGTCACAGAATATACATCATCCATTCTCACTTGTCCCTGATTAATTTTGTTGAGTTGCAGTAATTATCTCTCGCTATGTGACTGACCTCTTTGTAAAAGAAGTGCAGGAAATTTAGATAATTTTCCCCTTGTCTTTACCTTTTAATTTATCCTTGCTCATTACTTCCAAAGTAATAACCAACCAAAGTCATAAAAACAACTGAAATTGAAACAAGTAACATTCAGGCTTTTGCAGTTGTAATCGGCAGATCTGAAAAGCAAGATCTTGATAATGTTCTTTCCTTTACCCTATTTATTACTTGGATCAGTTGGTTAAAACTGTTAATGATCCTTGTGGATCAATGTCTCTTCCTTGCAGCTCTAATTTGCTGCATTGGTGGATTAGTACAGATATTTTCTTTGGAAAGCTGTTCATCATACCATCGGATTGCTTTTCTGAATCAAATTTGCTTCAATTCATCACCAACAAAGCAAGGAATAAAATAATCAACACTCTCTCATTCACTACACTGGTACTGATAAAAGAACAACTAAATGCTTATCAACTTAAAGATTATCTCCTCCTTTTCTCAAGGCAATGTCCCTCAGCTGATTCAGAGTTTAAAATAGTGTTCATGGCTGAGGCTAGCAGTGCACAGGAATTGGGACTAGAGGGAGACTCATGTACTTCAAATTTATGTGCCCAAGTTTTTATTATTATTATCATCATTCTCACCAATTCCCATTATGTGTATTTGTCTACACATAAATAATGTATGAAATTGCTATCCACTGGCTTTTCAGCTTATTGATTTCTTGCTCCTAAATGAAATTTTTCTGAAACTGTGTATGTCTCCATAATGGTACTGCTTTAATAACACTTAGAGAAATGGGCATGATGGTTTACTTTATAACAACTGATTCATTTTTAATGGATCAAAACCTAGTTGTAAAGAACCAAATAACTTAAGTAACTGATTTGGGTCAAAGAGATTAAGCAAAAACTGCTTCTTGATTCAACTCATATGGGAAACCTTTTGCAAATGTGTTAATTCAAAGGTTTTATATAGTAACCCTGTTATATAAAATATTTTCTATTTTTATTATTTGTAATAGATTAGTATCTTCAGAAAAGGAGAATGGATTCAATATATACCGAACAAATATTGTTCCCTGAAAACATCACATTTTATATTTGAGTCTCTACTATGAACTTGCTTTTTGTATTTTCCTATAAAAATGAAGAGCAAGTGATTTGGTTGCTCACATTTTAATTAAAACTTTTTTTATACCTCATTTAAACTTTGCTTTAAATGTTTAAATGTTTTAACCAATGCTTTAATTGGTTATTTATTTATAAATACTATTTTAGAAGGCACATTTCAGTTTATTACAATCTCTATCCAATAATTTGATAGTATCAAAATGAAGGATTTTCTATTAAGGGCAACACATGTTAGAAGAATTATTTTACATAATTCCATCATTATAAAATATTACAGTGTAATGAGCCTAAACTTTTGTTAAAAGAGGAAGCTTAAATTTAGCAAGTTATATATTTAAGTCTCTAAAATACAGAGCTATGAAACTTTTTCATAAGAAAATCTTAAAAACAGGACTTAAGAAAAATGTACAAATTGCTAGATTAAAATTGCCAAGAATATGACAAACTTGTTCATGCTTGAAAACTCAGAGACAAAAACTCATAACTAATTTTGTACTGAATATTCTGCTACCATCAATGTAGTATCTTCCATAATTTATAAAATAATAAATAGGTTCTGTTAAACAAAAACCTATCTTGGATATTGAAAGCAGAATGTTGATATTGGTTATTCCAGCACTTACTAATGCACTGCACTAAGCAAGTTTAGTAGCTTTTTAAGGAAGAAAAATCAGATACACATAAAATTAATACAATCTCCCTCCTTGTCCAGTAGAAAAAAAGTCCACATGCCTTAATCTCATGCATACTGAAAATACATAAGAAGATGGAATTCTGTTATTTCAGAGATGAACAGTTGTATTAGTCTACATGAGTTGCTATAACAGCATACTGAAGTCAGGCTTAAAAAATGTATGTTCTTATAGTTCTGGACGTTGGAAGCCCCCAAACAGGATCCAACAGTGTTTCGTTTTGAGGGAGGACTCTCTTCCTGACCACTAGGTAGCTGTTTTCTTGCTGGATGCTCATATGGCTTCTCTTCAGTATGTGTGAGGAGGTGAGATAAATAATGAAAGGGCAGTGTTCTTGTGTATCTTCACATCAGGTCACTAATTCTATCAGAGCAGAGACTTTCCACCTCATAGATCCAATCTCTGAGCATGGTCACATTGGTGGTTAGGCCTTCAACATATGGATTTTGGGAAGTTTGGGAAGATACAGCTGGGTTATTGCATATTAACTCTTGTTTCCCAAATATTTAAACATTATTCACAAAATAGTAATTCTGAGAGCAAGTAATTTTAAGAAAAGATACAGAGGTATTAAATTGAAAGTGCAGGAGGCTACTTAAAACATCAATAGGTTTGTTTCAAATGTTTACAAAGAGCCACTTGATTGAATAATATGTAGATTTACTTGATACTTCAATATAAGTATAAATAGCATATTACAAACATTTACAATATCTGAAAAGTGTAGATTTGAGAACTTAGATATTGGGACTCAGGAACAGGGAATAGGGATGGAAAGATGAAGATCTGAGGATGAGAACGCAGATTGCTTCCAAACATTTCTTTATGAATGTTTTAACTGAGAAAGCTTGTAACACAGCTATGTGCTAGAGCCTCAACCTGCCACACAAGTTCATAACTTATAAAAACTATCAAAAATTTGAAATCATTTATAAAAAATGGTACCATGTATCCCAGGCCCTTTCAAAAGATTCTCAATATTGGCCTTTGCTCATGTTTAAGATAGAAATTAATTACATCTTCAAAAATTTTCAAAATATGTATAATTACAAATTTTTTCACAAAGTTTGTTTCTTTAATATTCTATAATTTTTCTGTTCAAATTCTGTTTAAATACAAAGATAAAAGAACTCAGGTTTTTTTATTTTTATTTTTGTTTTAGAGAGAGAGAGACAGACAGTGAGAGAGAGAACAAAAGAAGCAATTTTTATTTAGTTTTTCATGTGACTTTCATTCCTCTGACACTTTGTTATGAACATGATGCTGGAGTTTGAACTCAAGTACTGGCATATTCGAGGCAAGCACCATAACCACGGAGCTACCACTATAGAATCAAGAACTCAGTTTAATATTTTAAATACATATGCAGTTTCAAGAATCAATGCACAAAATTTCTATATTTGAAATTATTATCTTATATATTCATTGTGTAATTTAAATAACATTATATAACTTTAATTAAACTGTTACTAAACTAACTACAATAATCTAGATAATATTAGTCTCTTCATATTATGTATACTATTTCAAATATGTTATAGGCCCAGGGTAGAGAATAAGAATATTACTACTATATTCTTGGGAAGTAATATCTAAATATTTCATAACCAATGTATTATAAATGCTTATGATAGTTCCTCTAGGAATATATCATATATCAAACAAAAATTATATTATATATATCTAAGTTTCTATTATAAGTTCAGAATGTGAAGTCATTCCATATGTTGGTAGAACTTTAGGTGTACAGTGAACATGTACTAAACACTTACTTGCCCCTAGTTATTTGTATTTATGTCAACATGGTTGTATTTCCCCTAATTAAATCTTATTAAAGTAAAATCTAAAAATCTTTCTTTACATATGCATGTATATTTTAATTACTGATAGCCACTAAATAAAAATATAAATGAATCAATATGATTATTTTTAAATTAGTATTACCATATTACTTCAATTTCTAATAATTAAATTTTATAAAGCCTAAAAAACCCCTTTGTTAAGCAAATTATACAAATTACTAAAAAGTTGCCAGTGATCTAAATTAGGACTAAGTCCTGACCATTCAGAGACCTCAGGCTTAAGAAATGATTACAAGCATAAAAGAACTCTGTATTTTGAACAGTTTACTGATAAAAGAATACAATCAATTCTGGTTTTTCTTTCTTTTCTTTAAAAGTAGGGTATTACTCTGTTTCTCAGCCTAGTCTCAATCCTCTGGGGTCAAGTGTGATCTCCTGCCTCAGCTTTTCCAAGGGTAGACTACAGGTTCTTACCACATCAGCAGCTTATCTGATTCTTTTGCTGTGGATGGCATAGGAATGCTTGTATATATGTTTTGATAGCAACAACATTGCTTCTATAAAAGGTTTGTGTGTGTGTTTATCATTTTTAACCTACTGGTAAAATAAATAAATTTACCCTGTGAATACTGCTGAATTGAATAATATTTATTTTTCCTGTCTCCTTTTCGTTGTCATGTTTTGATTTTTGGTGCTGGGGATTCAATCACCTCAATAAGGCAGGGGAAGTACTCTGTCACTGAGTCACATCTTCACAATGTATATTACTTCATATAATCAGTAAAGGCTCTTAAACAAGAAAATATATTTTCTTAATATCATATTTACATAAAATACAGCTTATACATGCTAACGAAAGATTAAAATACACAAAATTAAATAGAATCAATTTATTTTATTTAAAGGACATGTAACTTGATGTGTATCCACTTTAAATCATTGAAAAGATGATCTGGGTCATTTTATGAAAAAATAGTCACAGTTGACTCTAAAATTCATGTCAGTGAAGCTATTTCTGGCAAATAAAGGAAATAATTTTTTATACTGTCTTTCGGGTATAATTTTGCTTGTGCATAATGTTACATCATATGACTTGAAGAATATATTTCATTTGGAACATTATATAAACATTACAAATCAATGAAAAAGGAATACTGAAAGAAATGTTTATTTTTGCTGAGATATCAGATCTGGGCACTGAAAAGCATAATAAATTAGTCAAATTAAAATATGCAGGGGTATTTTTTAAGTTTCTAGAAGAGAAATAATATTGTAAACAGATATAAAATATTATATTTACCAATCTTATCTCCAAGAAATTGTATTTTTTAATTAGCATCCTAAGAATATAATACTTCTTAGGAGATTCCCTTTTCACTTAATAGTTTTTATTCTTAATGAATGAATCAATTCAAATGTAATGAATTATAGAGCTAAATTCTACAAGACAGCAGTCTAAGATTTACATAAACACTTTTAATAGCTTCAAGGCAAGCAGTGTACTTGATTGCAATGATCTGGATCATCACTATAAAATTTACTGTGTGCCCCTTACAAAGTCATACACTCTCACTCTCAATTTTTTTTCTTTTTTCCCCACATTTTTAATTGGTGCATTACAGTTGTACATACTGATGGGATTGTTTGTTACATGTTTTCACATGCACAAACTATAACAATATAATTTGGCCAATATCACTTCCCAGCATTTCCCCTTTCCTCACTGCCTCGAATTCCTTAGTCTCTTACCTCTACTGATCTCCCTATGATTTTTAGGAGATCCACCCTCACCTTGTTTCCTTTTTCCTATTTACCTTCTGCATGTATGAGAAATTATAACCTTTAACTTTCTGAGTTTGACTTATATCGCTTAACATGAAGGTCTTCTAAGGTCTCTAATTCCATCCATTTCCCTGAAAATTCCATAATTTCATTTTTCTTCTTGGCTGAGTAAAACTCTATTGGATATATATATATATATATATATATATATATATATATTACTTTTCTTTACCCATTCATCTATTG
Organism: Aplodontia rufa; assembly: GCA_004027875.1. NCBI lineage: Eukaryota > Metazoa > Chordata > Mammalia > Rodentia > Aplodontiidae > Aplodontia > Aplodontia rufa. The sequence continues at coordinate 143,568 of PVKS010000662.1, read as the reverse complement.
ATGGACATCTAGGCTGGTTCCCTACTTTGGTTATTGTGAATTGTGCTGTTAACATGTCAGCCTACACATTTTAGCTGTTAAATATTAATACTTGTCTTAACTTCATAAATTTACTTCAAAATTTAATGATATGTGTGAGTGCTAAACAACTCATTGATATACAACAAAATCGGTAATGAAAGAATGGAAATAGTTGGGTTTTTTTCCTGAGACTCTAGATCTCTAATGAGAATTAGGATATCCACACCATAATAGCAAATTCTCTGATAGTGTCTTGTATTTCAGAAAATGCCTCCAATGTACTATTGGTTCCACAAAATAAAATCTAGGCAGAACGTTTTTTAAATAAACTAATACAAACAATATATCAAAGTACAGTGGAAGATATGAAAAAGTTAAAATTCAACCAGAGTCAATTATGTCATCTGCCTGTTCAAAAATATCCAGTTTTCCCCTACTATCTATTGGAAATATGTAATTTCCTAAAAATAAATTCCCCTACTAGCCCTTCTCATTTCATCCAGCTTATCGTGGTCTTTTTTTCCTGAAATTTGACCCACTTTTTTTTTTTTTGGATGGCTCAATATTCCAATGAGACTACACCACAGCTCAACTTCCCCTCTGTGCAGTCCTGTTTCCTTCCTTTCATTCTGATGATGTTGATCCCATATATGCTTCTTAATAAAACACCTGCTCATGGATCTCAATTTAGGTATATGGTTTTGGCAAACCCAATTTGAGAAATCATTCATATCATCTTTTAGGGAGTTTAAGTGTTATCCTAATTCCTTCCCAAAGCTTTCCAGAGCACATTAATAGTTATCCATCCCACCAAGAAGTATACAATATGTATATATTCTAGTAAGCTATAATAATTTGAAGTGACTTCTGTACTGCATAGTGATATAATTGGTTGTATCATTATTTGTCCACATGTTAAAGATATAAGTCAAGGTCTCACGTATGGACATGTTTCTTGATAGCCTAAGTGATTACATGAGGACACAGAAGTTAGGTGACTCAATTCTGACATTCTTTTCGAGTACAATTTACATTTTAAAAGCATCAGGGACATAGTAGGTATTCAATAATTAGTACTATTATGATTGCTATTATTTTATAATTATTATAATTCTATAATACACCCATTTTTGTTTTAATAATTACAATGGTTATTAAGCTCCTTGATAGTTTTCAAAATATGTATGTCAAATACTATTATATATTTTATTTCAGGAGAAAAACCAAGTTCAAATAAGAGAAGTAACTTATCTAAAATCAAGTGATTATGTTATCTAACATCAACCTATGTCTTTTCAAGCAATGTCTCAATGCTTTCACTCTTGTATAATCACTTCATTTTTCTTGTGTATGACTAGTTTGACACAGGTTTTAATTCCACAGCTATCTTTTTACAGTATGCATGCGGAAAAATTTGAATTATACAGTGGTAATACTGATAAACATGACACAGTTCCTTAACCTGAAGGATAATTGAACATCCGCTAGGTTCCTCTGGGGAGAGATCACATTGTATAATTTTGTATTGTCATTACTAACAATGGTTAAAAATGTTTAATTGGGTCAATAATTTCAAAGTGAAAGAAAATTTAACAGAAAGAGATAATAATTTTCAGATGAGTTGTTTTTACTAACTTTCATACTTTTGCAGACCCATGTGTGTGTGTGTGTGTGTGTGTGTGTGCTCGCGCGCGCGCATGCACATGACCATACTTGGTCTGTGGAAGATTTTTATTGTCAATTACAATTTCCTAGTTGGGCAGATAACATGTATCTCCTAACACTCTACAGGATGACTTATTGTCCTTCATATGGCAAAACTATCCATCCTAAAACTCTAGATTGACTGGCATCTTTTTCTGTAATTCCCCTTTTTCCACAGAAAAAAACTAACTTCAGGGTTTCTGTATTTCACTCAATACGTGTTACATACAGGCAAGTGTACCACTATCACTTGTGTAAGTGTGTATCTGTTGCTGTATGGACTCATAAGGAACAGTTATTCTTTGTCTCCCTATCCTCAGCGTCCCTGATGGTATTTCACACACTTGATACTTACTATGGTAGGTTATATTAGTTTGTAAAACAGCATTCAGCCAGGTGCAGAGGCAAGTACCTGTAATCCCAGACACTTGGGATGCTGAGGGAGGAGGATCATTTGAATTTAGGAGTTTAAGACAAGTGTAGATGCCAGGGAGCCCATCTCAAAAAAGCAAGGCTAAACAAATAAAAACTAGCATTCAGCTAGTACTTAACATTTTAAGTAGCTATTATTATTATTCTTATATATTTGTTTAAGACAGCCCTCAAATGTAAGAAAGAATGAAGATCATAATGCCATAAATCAAATGCTTATGTTTTCTCCTTCACTTACGTTTGCAAAAAGTAATTCCAATGTACACAGGCTTGATGTCTGTGACACCCACCTGAATATGTCAATATAATTCCTAATCAAACAACATAAAAAAGAATGCATGTTTCACAGCAAATTTGGTAAGTCATATGATCCACATAAATAAATATGAAAATTATATAAGTATGAATATTCACATAGTATATTTCTCTATGAATCTTATTTTAAACTTAAAGTTATTTATTTAAATAAGAAGCTAATCATGGGGCTGGAGCAGTGGCTTGGCAGTTACAGTGCTTGCCCATCATGCGTGAGTACAAGGGTTCAAACCCCAGTACCCATGTACCCAACTAGGTGTCAGAGCAATGAAAGTCATGTGAAAAACTCAATAAAAATTGATTCTGTCTCTCTGTCTCTCTCTCTCTCTCTCACTGTCCTTCTCTTAAAAAAAATAGAAGAAGAAGCTAATTATAAGATAATTGCCAACAGATAAGACAGATAATAGTCCTAATTTTTTATAGGCCAAAAAAAAAATCAATTTCTCCTTCCTGCAGTGTAGTTACACAGCAAATACAAAGTATACACAATACATGTCAAGCACCTGCTAATTATTTTCCAACCTTATTCTTAATTTTTCCCATAAACATGGAGATACTCTAAACCTTCTTAAACTAGGCATCAGTGGACTTCTGATGAAGTGAACGGCCAACCAAAGATCCAGACTTAAACTCATGATTGAAGTCACAGCAGCATAAACTAGATTGGAAGTGATGCTGTTTGCTTCATGGAGAATGAGAATTTCAGAAATGACTGCAGTTTTCTGGGTAGTCATGAACTTGGCAAAACTTCAAATCATCCCTTTGCTGTTTTATAAAGAACGAATACATCGGTGATAAAGGGAAATAGGTATATGAATGGAATATTACCATAACCACTAATGCATCTCACATTTTTCTGTTAAAAATAAATTTAAAAATTTCCACTATTATGTATAAGTACAATGCACTAATAAAAACATACTAAAATATTATAATACACTACCTTATTCATACACGTTTCTTTTTGAAAGTAGAAAAAGCTAAGTGTATATTCCTAGGTTTTGTATTTGAGATATAGTGGAGACTAAATAATCATAAACTAATGTTTTAGTATAAAAACCTAGTTCTTATTTTGTTTTGGTACCAGGAATTGAACCCACAGCCACTTAACCACTAAGCCACATCACAACTCCTTTTTATTTATTTTTTAATTTTAAGACAGGGTTTTGCTAAGTTGCTAAGCCTGGCTTTGAATTTGTGATCCTCCTGCCTCAGCCTCTGATCTGCTGGGGTCACAGGTATGTGCCACGATATGAGATATGACTTATGAAGCACAAAATTAACTCATTTTGAAGTACAAAATTCAACATATTTTAGTGTATTTACAGGGTTGTACAATTATCACCATCTATTTTTTCACATTTAAACTACCCTCCACCCAAACAAATAAACCCAAAGCAAAAATTGAAAACAAAAGACCCACAAAAAAACAAACATAGTTTGTTCTTTTCTTTTTTAAATGCATATTAATCATACAGAATAATGGGTTTCACTGTGATATATTTGTACCCAATTTATTCCTACTCAGAAGAGAATTAACACCCAAATATGTTTTACCTCACTTGGTTGATATGAGAACGTAGGGGACATTTGTGGCCTATCAAACTCATGCTGCGTTAACTTAAAAAAAAATTAAACAGACACTTAAAGAACAAAAAAGGAAACCCCTCAAAGGGTAAAAGTTTACAAACTCGACTTGTGATATCAGTTGAACAGCTTTAGGTTATATTACAAAATGACAAAATAAAAAACATCACTTCTTGACATTAATAGGGAATAAAACAAAGTTATTCTAGATCTAAAGACCTAAGAGTTCTTTTTAATATTTTTAAAAGATAGCCCTAATGTCAATGTCATAAACCTAGACTGCTTCAAACCAACTCACTATAAATATATGATGACAAACTTCAACACAATGCAACACAGGTAAAAATATCTAGCAACAAAAACATTTTAACATAACGTTAACAGTGCAAATGTTGTTGACAAAATGAATAAGTCCAAATGAGAGTTAATTCAGCTATTTATTTTGTCCAATTATTAAAGTTTTAAGTTCCTACATTTCATCTCAGATATCTCCTCTTACATGGGAGATTTGATGTGAAATAGGCTTTTAAAATATATGTCACAATGAAACCTTTAGAATAAGAGAAGGGCATACTAATCTGTTCAGAACAGTGAGCATGAAACCACATGCACAGTATTCTTTGTGCAAATGCAATTTAATAAGAAAATTTTTATTAAAATTGGCTTGGAAAGGAAGAATAGATTAGTCCTTGTTCAGGAATTTGGGAAAATACTGATTGGTATTTTCCCAAGAAGACCTTTTAATATGCCTAACGAGGATATCCATATAACTCTGTACTCTAGTCTAGGTCCAGCTTTATCCATGATGATAACACAGCACTTGGCCGCATCTACTACAGAGCCTCATCCTTCCACCACAAGAATTTTTCAAAAGTTTGAGAAAGACTGTGATTTCTGAAACTTCCTGCAGTAATAAGGATTTTCTGAAAATTTACAAAGTCTCCAGTTTCCCAAACATCCCTAATCGTACTTAACCATAATAAAGAATGGCAGACAGAGGAGGGCACCTCAAAGGCCAGTAAAAAATAAATAAAAAGCATCATTATCATTTTTTTAAACTCTCATGGTATCTGCCAAGTACTTACATCAATATTATGGACATTCATATGATCAAAATCTACTGATGAATTTAAAATTCCCTCATGCACATTTAATGCAGACTTGTCATATTACAAAGATCAGATTCTATGCAGTAAAAGAGTACTTAACATTATATGAGGCAGTGAGCCAACTCTTTCATTATTCCTTTATCATGTAGATTATGATTACAAGCATGTACCATGTACAGAAGTTAAAAATGTGAGAAACATCCTTTGCCCAATTTTGACCAATATTTTCACTTCTCTCCACCATACAACAAAGTTGCTTGATGTAACAGCATTAACTGGCTTACAACTTATCCCCTTTAATTTCTCTGGCAATATCTATGGAGATGTTAATGAGTATAGAAATGGTTTAATAGGCAACAGGGGAGAAAGGAAGTTAGAGGTGTAAATAATCAACGATCTGGGCAATCAAGCAGTGTTAAGCAAATACTCAAGCCAGACACCTAGACTGGTACTTATGCAGTCACACACATTACTCATTCCATAAAGTCAAACACAAAACATACCTGCTTGGCCAGTGGTGATACTAACAGCAGCAAAGAGCCTCTGAGATCGGCTCAAGTCAGATACTCCATTCACAGCTTCCACTTCAAAGGTGTAATTGGCGTGGGCCAGCAGGTCCATGACGGTGACGTAGTTGTCCTCTAATCCAGTCTGTTGGGGCATGTACCCAATGTTACTCCCACAAGGCACACACTCGCCCTGTTCCCAACTGCACCGCTTACACAGTACTCTGTAGGTGACATCGTTCCTTCCCCCATTGTCCGCAGGAGGACTCCATTCCAAACTTACTGTGGTTTGGTTGATGTTGAAAATGAGGTTTTGTGGTGCAGATGGAGGCCCTTTAGAAACCAAAAATAAATGAACAAATAAACAAAAATAGAAAAAAATGAACAAAATGAACAACAAAATCTATGTGGGGATATTAAGCTAGCAGCTCAATTACCAAAGAGAAAATTAGTTGAAATGCTTTTTTTCACATAAACATTTCATTACCTTTACTGGAAGCTATATAAAAGCCTCCTCGAATTCACTTGGCAATAGGCTTTATTTATTTTCCATTTAATATGTCAAAACTAAAACAGGGTAACAACTGCCTTTGTACTTTTCCACAGTCTTTAGCTATTTTTCTTCCAAGTCATTAAAAAAGAACAGTTAAGGCACCTAGAAAAACAGTTGTGCAGTTTGTTAAAAATAGTTTTCCTTTTAACCATGTAACAGAAAATACATTTATTCATTCATAATGTACTCAAGAATGATTTACAGTAATGTGTAGGATTGGCTTCAGGTTTGGGCCTCTCAAACATTTTAATAGAAGTGCAAATATGAGATTTTCTCTATTCAGCAATGTGATTTTTAAATAAGAAAACATTAATTTTAATCATATTTCATATCCGCACAAGACTAATAACTTTTAATTTTATGATTTCTATTAAATACATGCAACAAATGTTATTAAAATACATCTTGATTTTGGAGACATTAACATGGAATGTGATATAAGATATATCTATTTTATATTATTACTTAACCATATCTGTTTATTAAAATTTTTCTGATTATTTAATAATGCTTAATAATTTGCTTATAAATTCAATAGCTATCTCAAACATGTCACAATGGTACAATTAAAGGGAAGGGATCTGAAAGCCCTGGGAACTTTTGCATCATGAACTTACTTGTGCATGCAACATATGGTGGATCAGACGGAGCCCGGTAATACCCATCTTCACACTCACACCTGGAGGAGCCTTCCCGATCGGAGGAACTGTGGGTTGGGCAACGAGAACACTGAAGATCTTGTGAGGAAGATTTGTAGAACCCACGGCCACAGGCTGGGCGTGCAAGAGAAAGTGAAAATAGGAACATAAGAGTAAATAGACCTTTAAAATATTAGAAATATTGTACAAAGAATTATCAAATTTGTGCTGAGAAAAACAAGTTTTTCAAGATATGCTTTAGTATATGTTAATTACTCAATATCGTGATACCTTTTAAAACAAAGTAATATTGATACAGCAAATTTACAGTTAGTTGACATCAGTCCAAGGTCTACAGTTCAAAAGTGAGGATAATTTATTTAGACAAAATCTTAGGACATTTAGTTCACATAAAGTTTAACGTTAATTTCAACAATAATTAACTCTGTTGGTCTGCACTGGTACATTTTAAGTTATATTTTCTTAGTCTCCTGTAGCTTTAAATTAACTTAAGGTGTTAACTTGGCTCATGTTGAAAAATATTAGTACAATTTTAATTACCAAGTTAGTAATAATGATGTAAAACCTTCCACCTGAATAAGACAGAACTATCAAGGCCCAAGTTTTCAGGAATTCTGGGATACAATTTCAATCATGCAGCTTGTCAGGCAGGCTACCTTCCAGCATATGAACTGTATAGTTACAACAAAATACCCAAATCCTACAAATTAGAGACAGCTACACTACCAGAAACAAGCGGAAAGCCATCCAGATTACGGTGAGGATGAGTCTTTGGTTTTGTGCTGAGAGTGGATAAAGGTTCAGTCACACCAATCCAGCAACTGCTTAGCTTGAACTAGGTACTGATGTCTCTGTCATCTCCCAATTAAGCTGCTCTTATTCACTTGGATCATGATATTAAATTAGATAACCATGCACTATTTAACATACCTGCACAATTTACATATTTATGCTTATCTTCAATTAAAAATTGGCATACTGAAAATTTATTGATTGATGGCATTCCACATTGAATGCATTAAGTAAGTTTGGTGTACCCTTAATATTTATCAAATGAATATATTTTAGGTATTTATGATTTTCAAATTTTATGAAATTTAATCATATCCAAAGTGAATTTTTTTTAACAATTCAGTTTTAAGTTTTAACTTATTAATTGCATGTTTATTTAAGGTCTTTTACTTGGGCATTATTAGGAAATTTAATTACACTTTCATTCTTGGAGCATGGGAAGTAGGAAAAACCCTATCTTACTGAGATGGCATAATCTCCAGAAAAAAGTTGAGTCATTCCTATCTTTACTTTTGCTCACATGTTCAATATTTAATGTATAATTCTGATTTTCCAAGAAAATTCAATTCTCTTACAGGAACAAAGTACGTATGTTATATAACTTAGAAATTTAATTAAGTTATATTGTGATAAACAGATACATAGATACTTAGATATGTAGAACTACAACCGCGTCATTAAATGCATGATCCACTATTGTCCTCAGAAGACACTTCGCTAAGCTGCCTTTTGTTGACTTCTCAATTCATACAAATGGATAGTAATCACACATTAGTTGAAGTATAACACATCTTCACATACTTTCAATAGCAACTATTATAAATCTAAGACATAGAGAAACCAATGAGATAGTTTCTCATTCTAACACCTGTGATGTGATCTTGACACATGCGAGACTGGTTAACTGAAGGGACAAAGGATTTAGCTTAGATTCCCAAGATGAAAAATCTTTATTCTTTAAATACCCACTATATCTTATTTTATATATTATCTATATTCAAAGATCAAAAATTCTGTGCCAAAATCATAGAAAGCAATACTTTACTTACAACCTGCAGCTTGAAATATCAGGGTACAAAATATAAAAGAGGGAATGGAGCAGTGGCTCAGTTACTGGAGCACTTGTCTAGCATGCAGGAGGACCTGGCGTTCAAACCCCATCACCACATACACAACAAGGAATAGGAGAAACAAAAGTCAGATGGAAAAAATAAATAAAATTGATTCTTTCTCTCTCTCACACACACTTTCCTTCTATCTTTAAAAAAATGAATATTAAAGAGGCAGACACAGAGTAAGAAAAAGAAAAAATTCTATGTATGTGTTTTATGAAACAATGTATATGCTTATTTTTCTTTTTATAGGAGGAGGAGGTTAGACAGGTTAGGGAGAAGGGACCTGAGTAACCACAACGGCAACATGAATTGACATTTACTAGGTTAGGTTTCCACAATTAGTATGCATCAAACTAAGGCCTAATAGTGGAATCCCTAAATAGAAGCCTCTTAATAAAGGCCAACCTCCATTTTCCCAACAAATCAGGGAGATTATTTAATGTTTAATTTAAATGATTTCAAATATGTATATATATATATGTATATATGAGTATATATGTACATAGGTGTATATATGTATATATATGTGTACATATGTATATATGTGTATATGTGTGTGTGTATATATATATAGTGCACATATATAGTACCTAACATTGAGAAATTTTAAACTCTTATCCCAGTTTTCAAATTACATTAAATTCTTTTTCTCTTTTAACATATGGGAAAACAAAGTTCTTCAAATAATTGTACATGACTAGGTAAAAACTGGATTTAGGGGCATCGAACATGGCAGCCACCCCACCACCAGTGATCCCGAGACACTCCTGAGAAACACTTCACACGGCAGGAGTGGGAGGTCATATTCAACGATAGGAACAGGCTCTCAATATGGGTGATCATTAACCCCCTCAATTTTTTTAATACCAAAGGAAAAGAGTTTTGCATTAACGAATCTAAACAATGAGTCTGTTGTGCAGGCTCAATGGGCTCCACACGTCAGGGAGGGGAGCTACCCCAGAGGGGAGGAAAGGGCACAAGTATTCTAACCTGGTAGCAGCGGGGAATACCTTCTAACCCAGGAGATCACAGTTTGCAAGAGCTGATTCTCAAGCTCTGGGATTTAATTGCTCGCAATGGTGAACCTATAGCTGTGGGTTCATCTCAGCTGGCAGGCTCTACCAGCCATTTTGAGGTCTCCCTGAGGGCAGGGCTGGTCACTTGCTCAGCAAAAGTGAAACCAGACCCATTCTTTTTGCATGGACTGCGGACCTCAGTCTCCACAAACAGAAAAGCAAATCTAAGCACTCTGTGACCTGGCCATCTGCCCAAGAGACTGTGTGGAACTGTGAATCTCCTCTCCAGCTTGCAGGACTTACATGAGGTGGCTGCCTGCCTGCCCTCCTACATGCCCAAACAGGAGGAGTCTGTGAACAGAACTCGGGGCATAGTAGGGAATATTCTTCCCTAAGGGGCCCCTGCCTCAGTCTCTCCAAAAGCTGCCTGTGATTCTCTAAAAAGACAAGGTCTGACATCAGCCTCAGGAACCTTTCAACAAAAGGGGTAGCCTGGGCTCTCCTACAGCCTCTGATCTCTGTGCTTTGCCAAGTCTCCATAGGTCCTGAGCTCTCCAGGTGGGACGCCCCCTAGTGGTTGCAATTGAGAACCACATAAACATTGGCAAAGCCTGGAGCCTCCCTCACACACACCTTCTCTTGCTGAGACTGTGTCAACCCCACAGAGCAGCTCTTGGGTCCTCTGAAGATCATAAGACATCCAGACTGGGTTATCAGTGATCCCAGGGAAGCGAGTTTCAGTCTGGCCACTCTCCTCGGAACAGTCAGAGTCCCACACATATACACTAGGATCTACTAGACTGCCTACAACTTCTGGGCCCCTGGCTCAAGAAGATCAGGAGTGTGGTCAGGCAGAAAATAATCAGCCCAGGAATGCAGCTCAGGGGGTGCTGAACTCTATTCCCACAAGAAAAGGGAGAGGGCAGGATTTTCTATCCCTCTGCAACAGAAAATTTTGAATAGATCCTCTAGGAAAAAGCTGGTCACTAGAGATTACCAAACTGCATCTCCCCCAACAAGCTCAACTGGGAAGAGTCCCCAGCTAGATGACAGATATGAACACATTCCCCCCTAGGTACACACTGACCTAGGGGGCAAAAAATCAGAACTTTCCCAACTAGTTTTTTTTTAAATGGGTATCCTGCTGCCATCTAATATTTTTAACTTGTTTAACTTTTCACTTTTTAATTTTTTTTAATTTTTTAATCCTTCTTTGCTTTATGGTTATTGCTGAATTTGGTGTTGGTGGATGTACATATTTTTCTGTGTGTATTTATTGGTGGTTGGCTTCTGCTATCTCTGTGTCTTCTTGAACTCGACTGTTGTCTCTATAGCATTGGTCTCCAACCAGGAAAACACTTCATGATAGCAAAATAGCCCTCAGTCTCCTTTGGGTGAAGAGAAACACAAGCCATACTAACCTCTTCTTTCCCTGTACTCTGGCAATTCCTAAATATAATCTGTTCTCTCTCATCCTCACCAAAAGTCTTTACCCCACCTGCATCCCATTTCTATGATGTCTTTATTTCTAATCGAATAACCTACTCCTCCCTAAACCCTTGTTCCTCTTTATTCTAAGACAGCTGTGGTAATCTACCTCCCCAGTTCACCCTCTAGTCATTTATTCTCCCAACTTACAGAGGCCCTGCTAACTGAAGAAAGGGACATTCTTCAAAACAGGTACTTGCTTGCTATATAATACATCATGAGAGCTCTCTCAAAGAAAACTATTCCCATAGGTGCTAATCATTATCATAACTCTTTTAGTTGAAACTATCTAGTATATGCACCTATGGGCTCTCAAATCCTCACTGATTGGACTGGCACCTATAGGTCTGAGCTGCCCAAATAGCACCCTATCCCAGTGAAGCAAAACCATAAGAAGCTCCAATTACCCCTACAAGAGTAATACAGTTGGTCTTTAAGACACACACCCTGTTTCTGAAAATGAGGAAAGGGGGAAATAACTCCTCTCCTCAATCTCACAGCTCTCCACCCATGGACTCCATGGTCAGGGCCCTAGATGAAAACCAAAGAAATTGTATCAACATTATGATTAGTAACTCAATCAAAGAGTTGAAAGAATAATTAAGAAAAGAGATCAGAGAACAATTTCAAGTGATGAGAGACAACTTTTACAAGGAAATAAGGGAATCCATGAGATGAAAGATCAGCTTCATAAAGAATTAGATGTCCTGAAAAGAGATGTAGCTGAGCTATCAGAATTGAAAAACACAGTCAACCAAATCATATCTTCACTGGAAGATACTAACACCAGATTAAACTCCACTGAAAATAGAACTTCAGCTCTTAAAGAACGTACATCAGATAACAAAGACAGGCTAAGCAATGTTGAGTTCAAGGAGGATAGACAAGAGAAGAAACTTACAATACATGACCAGAACTTCCAAATAATATTTGACAAGATGAGAGGAAATAACCTGAGAGTCATTGGACTGGATGAAAACTCCAAATAGCAAACAAGAAGCATTAAAAAATTTTTAAGCGAAATCATAAAGGAGAGCTTCCCTCACAATAGAAGTGACCCAGATTATTACATCCAAGATGTTTATAGAACACCAAACCAGCCTAATCAAATGAGAAATTCACCATGACAAATCATATGCAAAATGAATAACAGAGAAATTAAAAAGAGAATTCTAAAAGCAGCTAGAGAAAAGCCCCAAATCACATTCAGAGGCAGACCAATTAGGATCACTATGGATTTTTCAGATCAAACAATGAAGGCTAGAAGAGCTTGGAATAATATTTCTCAAGCCTTGAAAGATAAAAATTTTCAGGCAAAAATAATATACCCTGCAAAACTCAGGTTTAAATGTGACAGGGAAATTAAATACTTTAACGATAAACTCAATTTATCAAGATACATGAACACAAATCCTGTACTACAGAATATTCTCAAGGATATTCTTCATTCAGAAAAAAATGCTAACAATACCCTAAACCCTTAAACAAGGGTGAGTCCATAACCAGATTACACACCAAATGATTCCCAAGAAGACTCAATACTCTGTAATAGTCACAAAGCTTGAGACTCAGTTTCCCATATCTATTCTAACTCTGAATGTGAATGGTCTCAATGCCCCAATTAAAAGACACAGATTGGCTCACTGGATCAAAAAACAAAAATCCAACAATATGTTGTCTACAGAAGACACATTTAACACTCAAAAATAGACACAGACTGAAAATGAAAGGTTGGAAAATGTCTACCGGGCCTGCAGCCCAAAAAAGCAAGCTGGTGTGGGGATCCTAATTTCTGATAAAATTAATTTCCATCTAAAACTAGTCAGACAGGACAAAAAGGGACACCTCATCATGCTAAAAAGGAGAATTCATCAAGAAGATATAACGATAATTAACATTTATGCCCCCTATATATGGAAAAAACACTTAAGGACATTAATCCCCTCATTAATCTCAACACAATAATACTGGGGGACTTCAATACACCATTATCAACATGAGACAGATCATCAAAACAAAAAATTGATAAATATATCTCCAATTGGAACAACTCTATTAATCAATTGGGCTTAACAGACATCTACACAATATTCCATCCTAAGTAGGCTGAATTTAACTTCTTCTCAGTCGCTCAGGAATCCTTTTCTAAAATAGACCACATTCTAGTTCACCGAGGTAATCTTAACAAATACAAAAAAGTGGATATAGTCCCATGTATCCTATCAGACTACAAAGCTATGATTTTAGCAATCAACAACAAGAGAAACAACAGAAACTACTAAAATATTTGGAAATTGAATAATTCCCTCTTAAATGAAGGAAGGATAAAAGAGGCAATGAGAGCAGAAATTAAGAAATTCTTGGAAATGAATGAGAATGAGGATACAACATACTGAAGTCTCTGGGATAGTATGAAGGCATTCTTAAGAGGTAAATTTATATCACTGAGTATGTACATCAAAAATCTAGAAAGAGCTCAGATAAATAGCCTTCTGCTATAACTCAAACGCCTGCAAAAACAGGAACAATCCAATCCCAAAGCTAATAAAAGACAGGAAATAAATAAAATCAGAGCTGAAATCAATGAAATTGAAAACAAAAAAAAATACAAATTATCAACAAAAGAAACAGTAGGTTCTTTGAAAAAATAAACAAGATCCACAGTCCTCTTGCCAACTTCACCAAAAGGAACAATGAAGTGAAGCAAATCAAAACAAAGGTGAAAATGGTGATACCACCACAGACTCAAACAAAATCCAGAAGATTATCAGAACCTATTTTGAAAATTTGTACTGTACCAAGTTTGATAATCTGGAGGATATGGACAGGTACTTGGACACATACGACATCCCCACATTAACACAGGAAGATATTGAAAATCTAAACCAACCTATCTCAGATAGTGAAATTGAAGCTGCAATCAAAGCTCTTCCAAAAAAGAAAAGCCCGGGGCCAGATGGATATACAGCAGAACTCTAACAAACTTTCACAAAAGAGTTAACACCAATCCTCTATAAGCTCTTCCATGAAATTGATAGGGTGGGAGCGAGCACTCACACTTTTTATGAAACAAATATTACCTGATACCAAAATCCAAAAAAGATACATCAAGAAAAGAAAAATACAGACCAATTTCCCTGATGAACATAGATGCAAAAATCCTTAATAAAATTTTAGCTAATGTGATGCAAAAGTACATTAAAAGATAATACATCATGATCAAGTGGGCTTCATTCCAGGAAAAAATGGCTGGTTCATCATATGCAAATCAATAAATATAATTCATCACTTAAACATAATTAAAAACAAAAATCATATAATCATCTCAATTGATGCAGAAAAGGCCTTTGATAAAATTCAACACCACTTTAGACTCAAAACTCTGGAAAAGATAGGGATCAAGGGAAGATACTTTAACTATGTAAGATACATTTATGACAGACCCATAGCCAACATTATGCTCAATGGAGAAAGACTGAAAGCATTTCCACTGAATTCAGGAACAAGTCAAGGTTGTCCACTTTCACAACTCTTGTTCAATATAGTTCTTGAAACCCTTGCCAGAGCTATCAGGCAAGACAAGGAAATCAAAGGAATTCATATAGGAAAAGAGGAAGTTAAATTGTCTTTATTTGCTGATGACATGATTCTATACTTAGAATACCCAATAAGCTTGACCAGAAAACTTCTAGAGCTTATAGGCAATTTCAGCAAAGTGACTAGCTATAAGATCAACAATAATAAATCACTAGCTTTCCTTTACTCCAGCAACAAATCCACAGAAGAAGAAATCAGGAAATCTCTCCCATTCACCATCTCCTCCAAAAAAATAAATACTTGGGCATCAACCTTACAAAGAATATTAAGGACCTCTACAACTAAAACTATCAAACACTAAGAAAAGAAATTACAGAAGACCTGAGTAGATGGAAAAACATTCCATGCTCATGTTTAGGTAGAATTAATATAATAAAGATTGCCATTCTACCCAAAGCCCTATACAGATTTAATGCAATCCCCATCAAGATACCAATGTCATTCTTCACAGATAGAGAAAAAGCAATTCTCAAGTTCCTATGGAATAACAGAAGACCCAGATCTGCAGGAAGGAAGATGTAGCGGGTATCTCAATCCCTGACCTGAAATTATACTACAGAGCCACAGTAACAAAAACAGCATGGTATTGGTATCAAAACAGAACTGATGACCAATGGAATAGAATAGAAGATTTCGAGTTGAACCCCCATATCTTTAACTATTTGCTATTTGATAAAGGGGGCAAAAATCTAGTGTGGTAGAAAGACAGCCTGTTCAACAAATGGTGTTGGACAAATTGGAAAGCCATGTGTAGACAATTGTAACTGGATCCTTACCTTTCACCCTGCAGAAAAATTAAATCAAAATGGTTCAAAAATCTGGATATTAAGCCAGAAACTTTAAATTTACTTGAAAAAGAAGTAGAATCAACACTAGAGGACAAAGGAGTCGGCACTGCCTTCCTTAACAAAACTCCCATGATGCAAGCACTAAAGTCAAGAATAAATGAATGGGATGCAATTAAACTAAAAAGCTTTTGCACAGCTAAAGAATTAGTTAAGAGTGTCAAAAGAGACCCAGCAGAATGGGAGAAATCATTGCCTGCCACACCTCAGGCACAGGGCTAATATCCAGAATATACAAAGAACTAAAAAAACTAAACAACAAAATCACAAATAATCCAATCTAAAAATGGGCTACGGATTAAAAAAAAATACATCTCACTAGAGGAAATCCAGAAAACCCATAAATATATGAGAAAATGCTCTACATCATTAGCAAGAAGAGAAATGCAAATCAAAACTTCAATGAGATTCCACCTCACTCCTGTTAGAGTGGCAAAAAGGAAGAATACAAACAACTACAGATGCTGGAGGGGTTGTGGGAAAAGAGAAACACTGTCACATTGCTGGTGGGACTGCAAACTGGTTCAGCCACTCTAGAAAGCAGTGTAGAGACTACTCAAAACATTAGGGCTGGAACCACCTTATGACCCAGCTATCCCACTACTGGGTATTTTCCCAAAAGAGTTAGAATCAGCATATTATAGAGATATGGCTTCATCATGTTTATAGCAACTCAATTTACTATAGCTAGACTATGTAACTACCCCAGATGCCCCTCACTTGATGAGTGGATTCAAAAAATTTGGTACATATATACAATGGAATACTATTATGCCATTAGAGAAAATGATATTATGGCTTTTGAAGCCAAATGGATGGAGATGGAAAAAATTATGCTAAGTGAAGTATTCCAATCTCAGAGTCTCAAGGGCTGAATGTTTTCTCTCATTTGTGGAAGCTAGAATACAACTGGAAACAGTATGTTAGATGGTTAAGCTAATAATAGCCTCAAAATGTATGAATTTTTACACAAACAGGGGAATCCTTGCCTAGGATACGGAGATGTAGAGAGGGAAGCAGGGAGGGGGGAGGGATTAGGAAGGATATCTAGGAGACTGGAGGGAGTGAGTATGGGTGAATCATCTCAGAAGGAGATCTGTGACCTCCAGGAGAAGTCCATTTAATGCAGGGGTTCATTTAGGGGAAACAGAACCATGGGGAATCTAAGGGGGGCAACCATGACATGGCATCAGCTTTGGCTAACTATATAAATATACATTTGTTCTTGACTGTTTGATAATGATTTCCCCCTCAATTGTAAGTACATATTCAACTAATTAAAAAAAACTGGATTTAGGACACAGGAGTACTGACAACTATAAGCTATTCACTGCAAAATGAAACAGATTTTGGCATTGGTTTAATGGATATCAAAGGCTTTTGTAACTCTAAAATAATTTTCAATGTATCATTATTATCTTTTATCATGCACCTCTACTAATTTAAAGCTATTACTTTAATTTGGAAAACTATGAAATAATATCCTAGCACACCTTAAGAACAGATATTAAATAGGCATTCTCAATTCCACTATGAATTTTGGCACTGATAATTGCCTGCAAAATTATGGAGTACATGTACAGCTATCATTAAATAGACAATGGCAATAACAGAAAAAGTCTTAAAGTCTCTTTCTTTGAAGTAATATTCTATTGCTGTTGAGCTAATATTGAAAATTATAAGTTACAACAAGCCAGTTTTCATTTAACCTTTAAGGAAACTATCAATTTAGAGTTATTAAAAATAAGTACAAAATCTTTGGAGCAGTGGTGTTAAGAGTAAAGCCAAGAACATGTGAAGACAAAAGCTGAGCCTCTTAGGATAATAGTGAGCAATTAGGTGGTAAAAATCTTGGAAAGGAAGTCACAGATGCTTTTAAACTTAGAAATTGTGTAAGATGTCTACACAAAAGAGCTAGAGGCCAATACTCAATGAGAAACCAGGGTGAAGCAGCATATCTGAGAGTCATACACATTAGGGAGCATTAGATCAGCTCTCTAACTGCTCCCAAAAAGACTTCACGGAAATCCAGATAATTTCTCCTCAATAAATGCATCTGGTTTTCCAGATAGTATTAGGAAAAAGCCTTTGGAGTTAAATGCCTTCCAAAAACTTCAAATATAAATTCCCTTTACACATAATTATGAACTACATATGAAAAGCTTTCTAGGAATTGCACAATAGCAGTCTTACAAACCTTTCATCCTTTGCTATATTTCTCAATTTGCTCAGCTGCACTTGGACTCAAAGCAATGCTTAACTGATGTAGCATGCACCCTATAGTAAAATTAAATACAATAAGAAATTAACATTTCAACTTCCTAATTTTTATTTTTTAATCTAAAAAATGTTTTGAAAGTAATGTTGTACTGATGAAGATCGGGGATATGTATAAAATGTGTTTCAAGTATTCAATGAATGCAAAAGCCTGACATATAGTCTTTTGACTGTTTTTTAGTCCCTAGTGCCATAATGCATAAAATAAGTTTGTTATACAAGAGCCACAAACTGCAATCCTGTTAGATTTCAAATGGTGAGGAAGTTCTTGCTTTTTCTGTCCTTTAAATTGAAAACCATCAAAAATAGGGGTAGGGAGATATTCTAGGAAGCACGAGAAACTTCTGTATGCTAGAATGGTAACAGTATCATTCACTGTGATACATCTAATACATTTCATTGCAGCATACTACTAGAACTGCTAGGTTGACTGTGATAAAATATGTATAGTTTATGATAATTATATTAACCTATTTTAAATAAGAATGCATTGCTCCTATATAATAAATTGATTCAAATAATATTTAGGATTTAAATTCTTTATAGAAGAACAGAAAAGGCAATAGGGTTCCTCATTGATAAATTAAAAATGATCTAGGGGGCTGAGTGATGGCTCAGAAGAAGAGCACTTGCCTGGCATGTGCAAGGACCTGGGTTTGATCCTCAGGACCATATACACAGCTAAATGGAGGAAAAACAAAAAACAGATGAAAAAGTTTTTAAAAATAACAGATTAACACTTTTTTCTTTTTCTATTTTCCCTCTTAAAATTAATCAAATATTTAATAACCTAAGAATAATAATATTGCATCAAAATTTTGAATACAAAAATAAATATAAGAGAATTGATACTAAAACTTTGTATTCTGATTCTTAATTAATCTCTCCCAACATTCACATATTCCACAGTTGCATTCAATGCATAACAAGGATTAAAGCAATAGATGCTAAAACTCTGAATCTGTATCCGATTGAGGATACAATGGAACAGTCATGGTACTACTGCAACAACTCTGTGTTCTAACTGAACATTCCAAAGACCACTTAAAAAGCTGCAAACTAATTTCCAATCCTATAAGATACATAATTAGGTAAAATTGATCATTCCTTTGAATGGGGTTGCAAATACCCAGACTTGCCCTGGTTCTTTTATGACTCATATGCACAAACTTGGGGGACATACTATGTGCTTATTATTTCTAATAATCCCCTTCCTTCCTACAATCTTGTCCTAGAAAATCTACATAATTGTAGATTTCTTTTATAGTGAAGAAAGATATTCTAGTCCTCAACAGGGTCTCATTTTTAGAAATCTTAAGCTCCAATTTTTATCACCAATATCTTTGACCTCATCCTGGACAAAAAGACTCTGGTTATCTATATGTTTGTTGGCTGTTCCCTATAGCTGCATATCAGAGAATATTTGAAACATATTATTGACTGGGTGTGGTGTCACATGCCTGTAATCCCAGCGGTTCAGGAGGCTGAGGTAGGAGGATTACAAATTCAAAATCAGCCTCAGCAGCTTAGCAAGGCCCTAAGACATTACTGCCTTGACTCAGTCCTCAATCACAATCATTAAATCATTACTAGGGGGGCTAGAATGTTAGCTCAGTAAGTGGTCAGAGTGCTTCTGTGGCATGCTCAACATATACAACTAAGTGTTGAAAAACAAAAAAAAGATGAAAAAGAAATAAAATGCATTATCTCACTCCTCCCATTAAAAAAATTATTATTTGGGCCTGAACATTAGAAAAATGCAAACCTAATCCACATTTAGTAGGGTGGCTATAGTAAAAAAGAAAATAACAAATGCTGGAGAGAATTAAGAAGAATTAGAAAGTTCCTACACGGGTTATGGGAATGTAAAATAGTGCACCCAATTTGAAAATAATGGGAAGTTTCCTCAAAAGGTGAAAAATTGTTATTGTAAGATTCAAAATTCCACTCTTAGGTATATATACACAAGTATACAAGACAAGTATATATATATATAGAGGTGGGGGGGATCCACATAAAAACTTGCACAGGAGAGTTCACAGTGCATAAAAAGTAGAAACAACCCAAATATCCATCAGCTAATGGATGATTTTTATTCACCAATGAAAAGGAGATGCACACTGGCATACAAGACAATACAGATGAATCTTGAGAATAAACTGCATGAAAGAATTAAGTCACAAAAGTTCCCATCATGTGACTCCATCTATATGAAATATCCAGAAGAGGCAAATTTAAATTGGTAGAACATAGATCACTGGTTGCTGGGAGATGGAGATGTTAGGAAAAATGACAAGAACCTGTTAGTATAGAGTTTATTTTTGGGGTGACATGATGGTTCTAAAATTGATTTGAATTATATGAATATACTAAAAAAGATTAAATTATACACTTCAGTGGGTGAACTCTGTGGTATGTGAATTGCATTTCAGTAGAACTTTTATAACAAACTCAATTAATATTGTGACTTCAAATCAAAATATTTAAGTAGACAAACATGAAGAAAAGTGCAAATCTCATCTGTCTATGTTATTTTATCTTTCCAACATCTATAATACTAATCTATTTTTATAAAGTTGTACTTAGGTGTAAGAAATTACTTATGAGTTATATAAAACTTGGAAACAACATCAGCATATTGTTGTTATCCTTTTATTAATTAGGTGTATTTTTAGGGTTGTATAAGTAACAATTTATCTTTTATCGGAGGAATAATAATTTTATAATGTAAAAGAAACAGCTTCTCATCAATATCAAGCTTGTATTTGGTAAACATTTTTGATACATTACGTAGAAATAATTGTAACTAAATATCTGAATAGATCATAAACATTCTGATTTTTTACCCATGTTATTTGTCAGACAGGGCTGGTTTCTTTCACCCACTCCACTCCCACCCTGCCTCCCCTCAGCATCCCTTATGTGCTAACTGAATACAACTAGACTCAGCTTCCTGAGGTCTCACTCCATTTCCAGACCTGTGAGAGTTTAAGCACAACTGAATTTTTTTCTGGAGGAATTATATATGTCTGTGTAAAATATGAGGCTTTGCAGATGTTTCCAGCCACAGTTCTACAGCTGCAAAGAGTTTATTAATTATGAACTATAAGCGGATTGTTCTGTAATTGAAACTTTCTGGGCTCTAATGTTATTGTAGAATCTACATGTATACATAGTGGGAGATTCTACTGAATGCTGTTATTTTATTCATTGCAGATGGACATTTTATTTAATTCAGGAAAAACCAGTCTATTTCCATAGAAGCTTTCAAATATTTTTGTCATGTTAATATCTGTGTTTCTGTAAGGCAAAGGGGAAAGCACAGCTTGTAGAAATAGTACTCCCACTGCTCAAAGTGCTGATCTCATCTGGGATGGACAGATTCAGAATCTGTATTTTAATCCTATTGACAGTGCCCCAGTGGGAATAATTACAAAAGTCTGCCTGAAATCCAGACCTCCTGTCATTGATATGCTATGATTTTTCATGTTGAGAATGAACAGTGTTCAGGGAGGATAGAAACGAAATGATGTAATGACTGTATTACAGTTTACCATCCACTCTACCCTACAACTACCTTGCAAGAGCTTAGAAATCATGCAGAAAATAAAGGTTGTGAAATCAGTTTTAATCAAGTTCCTGAAAACAACATGGGGATTTTTAAAACCAAAATGAAAAATTTATTTCAAGGCATTATAAATGTGTATATGTGTTTGTTATTTATTTGCATTATTTAAATAAGTAGTCAATTTTTATTGATATTATTGTTGCAGAAATGGAACAGAACAAGAAAATTTTTAAATGTTTATTTTTCAGATTGATAATGCAAAATGAAATAAAACAAAGTGTTAAATAAATATATTTTAATTAAACTAGCAAATCAAAATATATTAAGAATTTTGTTAAGTCTGGAGTTAAACCACTCTTTATTTTATCAGAACCTCATAATTCTGATGTCACTATCAAAGTGATTTAAAAAGGAGAAAATGGAGTCAAGTTCTAGCAGTGTTTTCCTGTCTTATTTTGATTTTAAAATGTTAGGCTGTGATAAAGAAGATATGTGAAATATAAAAGGAGAAGTGGGTTTTAATTTAGAAGATCTGTGTTCAAATCTAATCCACCACTTCCTGGAATATAATTCACACTGGGTTTCAATATCCTTGTTTCCTTTTATTAAAGCTAAATTACCACGGACAAAGCATTTTTTAATGTTTCTATCTACAAGCATTTTTTAATGTTTCTATCTAGAAAAAAGTTTTTTAAATAACACAATAATCATTTATATATCTGTAAACTCCACAATAATTGCTTTAAATGAAATGATATCTTTACGCTAGACATGCAATCACATGCCTGAAATCCAAGCACCTTGGGAGGCTGAGGGATGAGGATCACAAGTTGAGGCTAGCCTCAGCAACTTAGAGTGACCTTGTCTCAAAATATAAAGTAAAAAAGACTGGGAATGTATCTCAGGGAGTAGAGTATCCTTTGGTTCAATCCCTACAGGAAGGAAGGAAGGAAGGAAGGGGAAACACTATCTTTAAAACCATGTATATATTCTATTACTGCATCCCCCCATCCAATACAATAAACCATATACAAATGTACAATACACCCACTTAATCTTCCCGTGGTGCCTGAGCAGGTGCGTGAAGGGCAGGTTCGACGAGAGACATCGTGTATCTGCATGGTATTCGTGACAGTGCCTGCTACCTGTCAGGGTTCCTTCTGCCTAGGATTCATCTCTAACTCTCATGTCACACTGTTGTGAAATGCTATATATATTCATTGTGAATCATGGAGAGAAAGAAGCAGAGTGCATTTTTTAGATCATGTGAATTACTTTGAAAACAAATTATAAAGAAAAAGATTCACAAAGAAATGAAAACTCTTTTAGATCTTACTCTTCAATCCTATCCTCATAGGTCCACTCTGGGAAATATATACATACATATATATATATATATATATATATGTATGTATATATTTCATCATGAATTTATTATATATATAAAATGAATTTATAGGAAATCTCAGACTTCAGTCACTGTGCTAGAAAACAATTTAAAGAAAATCTTCCTTTTTATCCAATTCTGTAGCAAACTTGTAAAAACACTTAATTTGGGGGGAGTGAACTTAATAAAGTCAAACACTATATTACATATTTTAGTAACGACAAAAGACTGGATTATCTATAATTGTGTCACAGCATTTTTGATTGTTCTAAAAGATCTTGAGGGCATGAAATTGTGAACAAGATTCTACTATAAAGGGTTCTTAAACTGCAAAATCATCAGGAAGATTTCAGACAGTGTAGTATTTATGCCATTGTTAAGCTCATTTTCAAATATTTCTAACATTCTTTATAATACCATATATTTTGCTAAGTTAGTTTTATTATTCATTCATTATTTTTTCTTAATTATGGGAATATACTGAGAAAGATCAACAAAGGTTCTATATACAAAAACAAGATAACATTTACAACCATTCCTCTTTTAAAAGATCAGTACTTTTATTCTTATACAATTATCTTGAAAACATTTCTCAAGTAATAATATTCATATTTTGAATGATAAATGTTAATTTCATCGCATAAGGTCTCACTTCATTGATCCTAAAGAAGCAATATGGCTTATTCTTTGCATAAATTAGGAAATTGGCTCCTCTTCCAGAATTTACTAGCTGTGTGACCTATGTAAATTTGCTTAAGATCGGAGTCCAATTTTTCCATATCTATAATAGAAAATGAATAAAACTACCTCTTAAAATTGTTATGAATTACAGTATACATTGAAAGTGAAGAACATAGCACAGTGCCAGGCATAGAATAAGCAATTGATAGTTAACAATTATGATTATTTTGCAACGTCAAGTTCTGTGTAATTTTTTTTTATCTTACTCTAGTATTTCAACCCTTGACAACTATTGAACCATGTTCACACAACCAAATGTGTATGCGGTAGAAAGGTAAGTTAATTACTAACTAAGCAAAGCCAAATGAAGCTTTCGCTGACCAAATCACTATTGTTTTCTATTAGTGCTAGGCAATGGACTAAAAAGGTGCAACAACTAAAAAACAAATATTATGATGCCTACATTGTAATTTTTGTCAATAACAATAAATGGCATGTATAAGCAATTGAAAGACCTAAGTTAACTAAATTCCTGACAGTCAAAAGAAATTACTTCTATCAATTATAACTGTTGTGCTTAATTTTTTTTATCTTTCACAACTGTCTAATTATCTCCTATTTCAGTGGTAAATATAGACTCTAAAGTCACCTTTCCTGCCAAAGCTCTAGCATTTCATCAATGTGAAGTGAGAAAACTACTTAACACAGGTAGACATACAGGAAGTATGTGTAGGAACATATTATCAACCAATTATATTTAAACTGGAAAGTTATTTATGGCAGTTACTGGATTGTTTTCCAGTGAGATTGCTGGTGGATCTGACAAGAGCAAAATATAAGGGCAGGTTAGTCTAAGTTATAAAACTTCAACTGATAAAGAAATGTAACAAATGCATGCTTGAGATTTCATTATATTTACTAAATATTTTTAGCTCAGTGCAAATGAGTCAAATTTCTGAGTGATTCATCAATGATTGGTTCTCATCCACAATATACTTAGATTTACATATTTGTAGAAAAATATTTGCAGAACACAAAGTCAAAAGGAAAACTATTTTATCTTAATTTTATACAATACGAGCCTGTCCTTTGAAAAGTCATTCAAAGTGGGTTTTCATTATAAATTTTCTACAACAGTTTTTAAATGTTAACAAAATCATAAGTTAAAGCAATCTTTCTAGCTATTTTGTGAAGACTACATTTGCCTTATTTAGTCAGTTATAAAATGTGAATCAATACTAAGTCTTGTGAAGCAAATAACCCTAAAGCAGTTTAAGGCAGTTTGAACATGTAGAGAGATAAATAATAATTTCTGTTATGTCAGTGGAAAATTTTCCGGAGATCATAAAGAAATCAGTTTACCCTGAAGCATGACATTTAAAAAAGATGCATCAGGACAATGAGGATATTCACTCAATCCTTAATTCTCAGAAATAAAATAACAGGCAAAATAAATCCTCACAAAAAAATGATGTTGTTGAGTTCAATGGCTCTTTTTCAGAAAAGGAGCTGGCTACAAAAAAAGAAAGAAGAGAAAAAAAAAGAAAAGAATGAGACCAGACACACACACACAAACACACACACACACACACACACACACACACACGAGTTGTGTGATAAATTTAATTGTTAGGAACAAAATAGAATTCCATGACTGGATTCTCATACTTTCTACTCCTTAGTAATAGTTACTAGTTAAATAATTGCTATTTTTTTAATCTTTCCACCAAGTATATAATCTGATACAGCTCTAGGCAGATCTGATTAACTTTGCATTCATAATATTTTGCAAAAAAATAATGTAGGCACTCCTAGAACATCACTTAATTATGTTTTTTATAAATTCTTCAGAAAAGTAGTGTTAGATAAGTAAACAGACATCCCCTATAGTTTCATTCTGTTTTTCAATAAATAATTCTTCCGTCAAATACTGATTAAAGACTTTATTTCCTCCATTTTTCATGACCTCCTAAGGTTGCTTAGGAAAACAGTTCTGCCCCATAAAGTATACAATATTATGTCATTAACACTGCTATAATTAATCATTTCTTTATTTGTTTCTCCTTTAGCTTACTATGAACACCAGAAGGGCTGGGACTGTATACATTCAAGGATTCCTTAGCCTAGCACAACGTCTACCCCATAGGATAACGAAACAACACTTATGGAATGAAAGAACAAAGAATTTTTGTTCCACAGCATTGTGCATCTTGCAATGTGACCCTCCTCAACTAAGGCTAATTCATTGACTCCATTTAGTAACTTTTTCATGAGAATCAGATAATAGCATTGATGTGACCCATTCTTATGAGCAGGCAGTGCAGCCTGGTCCACATCAGAAAGGAGAAACATTTCATGGCTTTCACTCTTAGAGGAGTTACCCTTTACACTATATGGGCAGGCAACTGTACAGTGACTTTTAGAATAACACTTTAGATGATTTCTAATTTGATTACATCAGCATCCTCAACACAGTGATATCAATAAATGTAGGAATGACATGGAAAACTTTTTATAAGAGTATAATTGGAACACCTTCACAGAACACAGGAAAGAGATGGTCCAACAGAGAAAAACCCCTAAGTTGTGAATTTTAAATTATAATAAAACCATCGGTGTAGTTTTCTTTTCCAATCCAAAGCACTAAGCAATAATAATCTCTTATGCTCTGGATTCTTAAAAATAATTACTTTTCCTTAAAGATGCACTCTATCCAAACTAAAATAAATACATATTTTTCCCAATTTTAGATTAACTAGAATTGCCATAAAATAAGTACATGATACTTTAATTCTGTTAGTAATTTGTAACTAGAAGGCAGCTATTAAAATAAATTATTATAATTAAAGTTTCTATTAGAAAACACTGAAATACCACTAATGCCTTTTGTTATAAAACTCATTTCAATTTATTTCTTAAAGGTTCTCTTTAAATTTTTAAAGCAATTGTTGTAAACAAAAACTAATTAAAATACAATGGGCTATTATATCTTTTATTATGAGCACAAAAACACATATAGAACAATACACTCTTCTGCACATTTGTTTTCCTTTTCAATTTTATGTACTTCAGGATAATTTATTTGATCTGTGATCAATATTGTTGGCATGACAATGTATGAGTCAAAGACTATTTACATGTACCTTATACTATTTCACATTTTTCACGTTAAAACTTGAATTGAACAAGAAAAGGTTAAAAGCATGAAGTACCTTAAAATTAAGAGTAAACCCAGAAAAAGTAATGGTACATACTGCAAAATATTGTACTCAACATGTATATAAATATATTTCATCTGAAATAATTGAGGAGTTTGAAGTGAAATACTTTTACAGAAAAAAATATGTAAATGTGCACATTTCCAAATGAGAAATGTGTTGAAAGTTCTTAGAAAAAGATAAACTAGAATGTAATGATTGATTTTATCTCTACACTAATAGTGCTATAAAATATTAGTACAGAGAGTTGATAGTACACTAACTAAATCATCCTCATTGTTTAGATGCAAATCATCCCAAAAACTGACTAAAGAAATGAAAAGGTCAATTCGTACTAACTAGAATATAGTAAATAAGGAGGAAAAAGGCTGTTCAAAAATTGAACCCAAACAAAGAGGTTAAGTACAAATAGAAAAAAAGCAGATGACAGATTGTGAAGACATGCTGTCACAGGCAGACACCAGGTGGAATGGGTCCAGCAATATTTTTAGAATAACCTTCTCCAAACATTTAAACTGAAATACAGTTTTGGGTGAATGTTAAACAAAAAGACTGATAAGAGAATTAGTACAAGTGTAACAAACAGAATACAGAAAGATCAAGGGTGATCTAGCTAGTCCTATGTAATTTAGGGATAATCATGTGTATAAGAATTTGTAAAGTAGAAATGTATCAACACCAATGAAAAAATGAGGCATCTGACAAAGTCTCATTGTATTTTCATTTCACCATAATGGACCTAATACTCATCGCACAACAAGGCTAAGGGAAATACTTGCTAAATGCCAACAGCTAAACAGGGAGTGCCCCAGCATTGTAAGAATTTGAGTATCCCTTATGACATTTCTAACATTTTTATTTTGCAGTTTAAATTAGTAGTCCTTTAAGAAAGAGGCTAGAAGGTGAATCTTTTCAAGCTACAGATGTTAGAGGAATATGTCTAGACATGGTGTCAATAAAGGCTTTAAAGTTCTTTGATTTTCCCAGACAGAAATTTTTCTCTTATCGTACAAATAGTGTTGAGTGATATAAAATATTCCACAAAATTAAAATTCAGAGGAAATAATTTATAAAGATGAAATGTATTGCTCTTGTTATCTCTATTATATCTTTGTTTATACACTTTCCATCTGAATTATATCAACTGTAAAATAGTTCGTCTGAACTTGGTTTTCTGTTCATTCATGAAATGTTTTGCATACCTAACTGCAAAGAAAGAAGCTTATAGCTCTAATAGCCTAAGTGATATTTAATGCACTTGGTTAAACACCTTACTTTCCACATAAAAAATAAAAAAGTTAAACAAGTTTAAATACTGGCCTTACTGTAATATCTATGTGACAATTTCATTAATTTTTTTATTAAATTACTTCTTCCACTATCCTTTCAAGTACAGTTATACTGCAAAGAAAACAGAGAATTCTAAAAATGTCCAGCTTTCCTATGAACTACAGTTTATAGACTCATGATTTAGGGCATATACATCTCACAACAATTGTCAAAATATCTGATTAAATTAGGCTATATATATTATACTTAACATGAAATCATGATACATATATTAAAATATGCATGTATTTTATATTTATTTATATATTTGGCATGTAAGTCACCACATATCTTAGAAATGAACCAACAGAAATGAAATTTTCTCTAAAATTTTAATTATACCTAATTTTATTAATATAACAGAAATCTCTACATTGTTGCTTTAATATCAAAAGCCAAAAAAGTCAAAATTAACAAAAATAAATTCTCACTCAGATCACTAATTCTCACTAACTTTTCTTCAAATCCAACTGTTCCAACTGTTTTTTCTACATAAAAAAAATTGATCAAAACAAAATACAGACTCATCTCAACTATGAAACAGAATGCTTGACTTCTTAGAAATAATGAGTCACATAGTGAAATCTCTTCAATCAATGTTTGGTACAGCATGAAGCTTTGCAAGTAGTGAAGTATATTTAAACCAATATAATTTACAGAAATCTTGTGGAATAAATTATCATTCTTTCCACTCACATACATTACTGATTCTCTGAAATTTGATATTTCACTAATTTGCTAGCTATTTACCATTTAAGATTATCTAGTGTTGTTTGAGATATTTTAATTAGAGTTTAGGCAACACTATGAAAATTAAAGGTGTTTTATGTCTCTGGATTTACCAGTACTTCCTAACTTATTTCTGTAGAATAATAAAAGTTGATACAACTTAGGCACTCTGTTTACTAATGAAATAATATACTGTTGTATATTTTGCAAAAGACAAAATTAATCCAAAGCTCATTTTGTGTATCAAATACATGAAAGAATAAAGCCTTTCAGAGAATACATTAGTATTTCATAAGTACTCCTATTAACTTTTACAGAAAAACAGCATAAGAAGAAATAAAGACAAATTTATCAAATATAAGAATAATGAGAGGCTACAGCAGTTGCTCACCATTTACTGCACTTGCTTGGCAGGTGCAAGGACCCGAGTTCAAACCCAAGCACCACATACACAACTGTATGAAAGGCTACATGAAAAACTAAATGAAATTGATTCTTTCTTTTTCTCTCTCTCTAACTGTCCCTTTCTCTTAAAAAAAAAATAGGAATTAATAAGAAAAAAATATTGAATTACTAGCCAAAAAAGTAATCATCAAAATCACGTGAGTACTGTCACAGCAGATGTTTAACTAGATCTTTTTAAAAAAATCATCCTGAAATCTAGAGATGATTGTATCATGGACTAAGCTATGTGGAGATGAACTTTCTGAAAGTCATCACAGGTATATCTGTTTAAAATCCAAACCTCCTTTGTGAAGCTATATCTGAACACTAGTTTAGGCAATCAAGCCCTTCCTATGTTTTCCCGTTTCTCCCATTTTGCAGTACAGATAGGAACCTAGATATGATCCTATATATCTGTCATCTATCCTGCATTATGTTACGTACATTAGACCTTCATCACAAACCTCAAAAAGTTATTACATTTCTGTAATTAAATGTGAAAGGGTCACATATATTTTCCTTATATTTTACAGGAATTTAATTCTTTGAAGTCTTCCTGTGATGTATCATAATCTTTTCAGCAAATCTGTGATATTACCTGATATGCTGATATTTTATGTACAGCTATGTGGATTCCAATTTTATTTTACAACCTAGAAGAAATGTCTGTGAAACCATGTCAATGAAAAATAAAATATTTACAGAACAGTGGAGGATATTCCTACATGCTGCAGGCCCAACACTTTGAGTTCATTTATAGCTTCAAATGCTAGTACTATCACTAGACCACTAATAGGAAATTGTGTTAGTTTCCTTATCTTTAGTATAGGTATGATCAAGTACTTTCTTAATAAGATTGCTGTAAGAACTAAATTTAAACACTTGTGTTTATGACATACAGTAAGTACTTTACCTATATTTGCTACTATTATCATTATTTTAACATAATGAAGAACAATTTAGTTTTAAACTAAAATAAAATTGCTTCTTCCAAGCTGTACAAAAATTTTTGGTATATTCTCCAATATTTTGTGAATATTTTATTTAACCAGCTCATTATATAAACTATGTGGCAAAAGGCCTTTAAGTTTCAACTGAAAAATACATTTAATAGCTTTAATTAAAGAAATAATGCATATTGAATTCTTAAGATAACATCCATTTTTTAAAAAATCATTTGAAAGTTAACCTATTTTCCCTTCTTTTGTTTTGTTCTGACTAAACTTATTTTGTTGAGTCCGCTTTGCATTACTGTAACCAAAATACCTGACAAGAGCAACTGAGAAGGGGAATATTTTATTTTGGCTCTCGGTATCAGAGGTTCAGTCCATAGTTGGACAACTCCATTACTCTGGGAAATAGGTGAGGCAAAACATCATGGCAAAATGTTCTGGAGAAGGAAAGCTTCTCAGTTCATGGAAGCCAGGAAACAGAAAGGAAAGGGCCATGGACATATAGTCTAGGTTATGTCCCCAGAGACCAACTTCCTCTAGTCACACCCCACCTGACTACATTTATCAACAAGTAGTCCATTCAAAGTATTAATGCTTTAAATGGATTAATCCACTGACAGGGTTAAAGGTCTTGTAATCTGATCATTTCACCTCTGAACATTACTATGCTGCCTAACACATGAGCTTTTAGGGAGCTTTTAAAAATCAAACCATAACTTTTAAGGATGCTATTTTCAGAGGTACAACTGTATCTTTTACTGTATAATGCAAGAACACGTGTCAAACCCATGCTCTGACATGTGTAACTTGCCATGTGTGCCCAAATAAAATAAAATAATGAAGACTGAAAAAACTCAAAGACGTTTCTAGAAGGAGGCTCAAGGGAAAATCCAGTGTCCTGTAGGAGTGTATTATAGATAAAACACTTGAAAAAAAAAGACAGAAAAAAATGAATGAGAAAAACAACAGAATTCTCTGATAATACAATTTGCAATTCAAATTACTTCATGATTTTTTCTTTGATATCCTTAACTGTAATGCAAACACAATTTGTTATTACTTTACTTCCCATACATATTTACAAGATCTGACCATTTTTTCCTGGAAGGAAAACTAAAAAAAAAAATGAAAGCTCCCATTTTCTTACTTCATAAATAAGGGAAAAAACAACAATAATTTAGGGTATTTTCTGTTGTCATCTCCCTTAGCCAGTATGTCCACAGAAGTTTCATTATGAAAATTATTAGATACATGCAGATGGGAAAAGATAGATAGTAATAGTTGGAGGCGGTTCCCCTTGTCATTACTAAATGAGTTTGAAGATAAACAAAGAGAAGGTAAGAGGATATTCTCAAGAAGATAAACCATACCAAATCCACCAGTAATTAAGGGATAGGTTCTCCTCATGATATCATTTTCACATATTAATTCAACATTGGTAGCTTGCAAACAAACAACTGAAATGAATGCTTGGAGAATATCACAAATCATAACAGATGAGAACACAGAAGAACATGCAACCGATTTTCTGGAATATCATGTTCTTCCATATTAAAGTAGACAGTCAAGGTCTTCCACATCAATGTATTTGATCCAAGATAAATTATACTACATGCACAAATGCCCACCCTATAACTGAAGCTCCACGTTGGCGGGCATGTAAGGACTCTAAGCTGCAGGTATCTCCTTGTTAATGACACCCAGTTCTAATTAAGCAAAATAACAAAGGGCAATGGCTCTATTTTTAAAAAATATTTAAACATAAATAAAATATATTTTTAAGAAATATTAACCCTGTTCTTAAAAAATTTAGTTTTTTTCAGTTTCCTAAATAATATGCTTAGAAATAACCTCATTCGAATAATTCTGTAAACAAAAAAAATTTGAAAATCTAAAAATGTGATAAATAAATTTAAGTTAACAGATTATTTCTGTTAATATTTGCCCTTTTTTATATCACTGCCCCATATTTCAAATTTCAGAAGGAAAAAAAAAACAAAACAAAATGTGAGGTTGTCATTTGTATTTGCCTCCTATCAAAAGGTTTAAATGGGAGATGACCATAAAACATCAAAACCAGGACCTTTCAAGAGTAAAGGAGAAGCTATTAATAATAGCAATAGAATAGGTGTCACCTTAATCACTACAATGAGATAACAAGAAAGGGAAGAGGCTTTTTGAAGTGCCTTGAAATTAAAATGTTAATAAAATTCACTTCAGTATATAACTGAAATAACTATATAACCTAGACATATACCAAATGACTGATATTTGGAAATTTTGTGAAATTTTATCAGCCATTGCTCTACCAATATTTTTAGAATTAGAATTATAATCAATGTATTTCGTAAGAATAATTTCCTTAAGCCTGAATTAAAAACTAAGAAAGTTTTTGTTCATTTGATTTTAACAGTACTCCACATTAACTTTTGAAGCACTTTTGTTAGTGATAATCTAGATTCTTCATCCCAGTTATAAAACAGATTTCATTTTAAATAACATCAAAAAATCTATTATTACTTCCACATATACCTTTTCAACTTCAACTTCAGTAAAGAACAAAAGCAAAACAATTCCAACTCAATTAATTCTCTCATAATTCCTGCTCTTCAGTTTTTAAACCATCACAAGACAAAGTAAATATTTTTTTAAGGGAAGGAAAATAGCTTGACCCAAACTATTAAAAGCATGGAATGTGAACAATGCCCACTCACAATACAAAAGCAACACGCTGCTACACAAGCAAATGTCCCTGGATAACAGACATTTTAATCTGTTTTTGTACTGAATAAGAGGTATTAGAAAGAGGGAACAGTAACGAATTTTTCAAGATGCCTGCTGAAAGAAATACCCATTAGTAAGGGACATTCTCACTGGGATTGCATTTCTTGAATATTCTCCATCAGGTCGATGAGAATATCAGTTCTTACACATTTGTCCAGGAAAGTGATAGTCTGAAATTAGAGCTGCTAAAAACCGGCAGGTACTGTGAAATTCAAGGAAATGCTGCATCAAGAAGCTAAAAGAATGAAAAAAGGATAAAATTCTCTTTATCCTTACAAAATTGGCACATTATTCCAAGTGAGGTAACAGGCAGAGCCTCTCAGCAGATTAAAAGGAGCTTGAGGACAAATGTTTCATTCAGTACGCCTTTCTATATAGCAGATAACTTTCGCCCAGTAAAGAAGAGCCTTGTCTTTCAACTCCATTTGAAGGTTTGTGTTACTATATAAAAACCCTTTTTTTTTCACTTATTCATGAATGCATTGGCAAGGACCTCTGCATCACCATCACTCATACTTATAAAATTCAACATGGCAGGTGGTCCTTAATTTTTCACCGAAACTATTCAAAGCTCTATAGAAGGTGACTGCCTTATTTCCATTTGCTTTTCATTTGCTTCGGTTGCCATTAAGTAATGCCTCCTGAATATTTTCAGAAAGGATCTGCTTTAAAATAATGATGTCATCCTTAGAAACAGTATCTAGTAGATTCCTCTGAATTTTTTTTTTATGTTATCACAGGTATATTCATCTCAAAGGATAATATTTGCTATTTAAATAGTCATCTATTTTCAGTGCCCCATACACATCCAGTCTTGACAACACAACCACAAATAGAAATTACAGTGTGATAAATTTTAACTTGAAAGAACATTAAGCAACAAAAGTAGTTATTTTAAGATATCAGATATGAAAGTAATGCATATCTCATTTTTGGAAATCTACAGCTGGAGAGAAATGTTGAGAAACATATATGATTTAATGTAATAGCCTTTAAAGGTTCACTAGTTTACCATCTTCTCTGAAACAAACTAAAGATTTTAGAAAACCCTTCTTATTTCAAAATATCTTCCTAAAAACTAGTACCTTTGTATTACTCTATAATGAAAACAAGCTGCATCTTTTGGTACTGTGATTATTAACACATGTATTTAGTAATTCTGAAACCTAGATAATTAATAAACATTAGAAAATTAATTGCAAATTAAATTAATCATGAATTACATCACCAATTAAAAAGCTTAGAAACTTTATATCTTCGGTTGTTGAAACCAATGAACTAACAAATTAGGGGAAACATAATCACATTCCAAAATTCTATGACAAAGACTTTTTTTTTGCAATGCTGAATATCAAACTCAGGGCTTCACACTTGCTGGGCAAGTGCTGCACCACAGCGTTACATCTCCAGTCACTTTTTTTTTTTTTTATACCTGTTATCCCTTCACCTCAATTCCTCTGTTCAGTGTTTTGAAGAGACAAATTGATAGCATCACCATCTGTCAACATGAACAACCATATTTAAGCTATCACCAGCAATTAGAATTTTTCATTTCCCGGGCACAAACTGTGAAATCCCCCACTTTGATATCAGTCTATTTTGTGGTGATGATTGCCCAAATAAGTAAGCAAGCATTGCTCTAATTACTGCTAGGAGTAGCTGGAGCAGTGGCTCAGTAGCTATGGAGCTTGCCTTGAATGCGTGAAGATGCGGGTTCAAACCCCAGCACCATGTACACAATGAAGTGTTAGAGCAACCAAGGCCACATGAAAAACTAAATAAAATTGATTCTCTCTTTCCCTCCCTCTTGCTCACTGTCCCTCTCTTTCTTTAAAAAAAAAAAATACTACAAGGAATTTCATGGAATTTGTGTTTTCCTATCCACATTCTACGGATGAGATAAGTTTCTGAAACTTTTGCATGAAAAATCCTTTCATAATGACTTTTCCAAATTTTTGTCTCACATTATCCAATCCCCCCTTTGGAGGGATAGAACCTTTATTTGTGGGCCACACAAATAGGTGAACTTTTGTTTATTCTGCTAAGAAGGTTGACGTAGTCATTGCTCTCTCCTTCAGGCCTATTGTCTTGTTATTCAGGCCATCTTCCCATGTTGGCATCCTCTTCCTGGTTCACTTCAATTTGGTCATTGCACTCACCACTGTTAATGTGAAGACATTAGATCCACCCTGCCCCATAAGGTTCCCCTGAAATGCTGTCCTACCACAGTTTAATTCAACTTCTCTTCCTAGATTTCTCTATCACTGCTATTTTAAAAAAATGTCTTTGAAAATGTCCAAGCACACCCAAGAGATATCACTAAAATCACAGTTATCATTAAGAGCCACACTTAATATGACAGAAGCTGAGACTGCTAGGTTTTCTGTCCTAGCCAACAAAGAGAACTTAGGGAGAGTGGATAATTGAAATTATTCTTTTCCTGTTTGTCCACTGCACCTAATCAGGATTCTTACCCTATTTTATGGAAAGAATTTTAGGGTAAGTAAAATTTAGCCCTTCACTTGAGAGTATTATTCCCCACTGCCTTAAATCTTCTATGTAATCTAAATATCATCTTACAAACCATCTAATAGGCCAGTCATGCTTATCATTAGCATATTTATATTACTTAATATAACATCAATAGTAGTATATATAACTCAGAATGAATAGCTTCTATCATGATTCCCAATTTACAATGAAGAACTGAAGTTATGTGAGATTATGTAGCTTGACCAAGATCATGACTGCTATGTGGCAGAGTAAAAGTTTGATCCCTCAGTTCCTATGTTTCACCATTTAAATGTAATATCTTAGGTAATAACTCATTTGTTACATAAAATATGCAAATAAAATATCCTGGATCTTTTAGGATAGGAAAGACCAGTTTTCACCATGAAAATCAGACAAAGCTTCCTGGAGAAGTAAGACTTAGATTTTTGAATGACAAATAATATCTGAATACTGTATGAAGAGAGAGAGAAAATACTGTCACAAGAATAAAATATGTACAATCAAAAATAGTATTCCTGGGCTGGAGCGGTGGCTCAGAGGTTTCAGTGCTTGCCTGGCTTGCCCGAGTACACAAGTTCAAACCCCAGCACCACACACACACCAGGAAGTGTCAGAGCAACAAAAGCCACATGAAAAACTAAATAAAATTTATTCTCTCTCTAACAAAAATAGTATTCCTATAGATCAAGTGTTTGGCTGAAATGAAGTTGGCTTTAAAAAGACAGTAAAAGATAAACTCTAAACCAAAAAATGTAATCCTTCATATCTTGTTTTTATAGACGGTAGTTCTACCTCAACAGCAAACCCTAACCTCCCATTTCCCTTCTATTTTCAGCAACATTACTTAGTTCAGAGTTCTTGCCAAGAGTTTTTCAAAAGTTGGGTTTTTTTTTGTTGCTGTTGTTTTTGTTTTTGCCTTCAGTCTGCCCATACCTTTCCTACTCCCCTTAAAGTTACCACTGCTGCTTAACTGGTACAGATGCTTTCCTTAAAAATCCTTAAAGACTTGTCCATAACTGCAAATGGTAGAACAAATTCCTTTTCTTTTTTTTTTTTTTTTAAGAGAGGGAGAGAGGAATGAGGAGGAGAGAGAGAGCAAGCGAATCAGTTTTATTTAGTTTTTCATGTGGCTTTGGTTGCTCTGACACTCTGCTGTGTATGTGGTTCTGGGGTTCGAACCTGTGTCCTCGTGCATACCAGGCAAGCACCATAACAACTGCGCCACCATTCCATCCCAAAACAAATTCTTTCCTACAACACAGAGAGCACTCCAGAATTTAATTCAACTTTATCTACTTTCCTGGCCGTATCTCTCCATTCCTCTCATACAAACTCAGGTAGGAGGCCTGTCTGTTCATAATGTCACTATGCCTTCATGTACCTTCATAGGCTCATAACTGTCTATCAATACTCAATGTATACATTATCTCTTGGAAGCCCTTATTTCTTCCTCTGATTGAAATTTATTTACTCAATTAAAAATCATATACAATTTACCTCTTCTGACTTATCTTGTATCCAGTTATTCAAATACATATTCTTATGTAGATATAAAATCTATATGAGGTGAACAGAAAATATGTACAACAGAGTTTTGTTTTGTTTCTCTAGCTTGGATTATTTTTTATATAATAATTAGGCAGACAAATTTGGGAAAAGATGATCAGTTGGAGAAGTTTTCCTGATGGAAGTTTTATGCTGTCCAACAGCTGCAGTAATGGGGAAATATTGGCTATTAGTAGCTTTTTCCATCTCGTCTACTAATCACAAGTTTTCTTGTGCTGTGGAAGATACTAAGATTGAGATCCTGAAACAATAGCTAAATACTGAGTGTTCAAGGACAAAAGAAAGATCTACAGAAAATCTTACAGAACTAAGCAGAGCTGTAAGTCACACTTTATGTATCCTTAAAAAAAAAACTGCTCTTAATTAGATGCAGTTGTGCAACTTGCAAATGATTTTTCCCTTAAAATACTCCCTATAGTCTAGTATGAATTCCTTCAAATAAATGAAATTTAAAAATGTATTTTTGAAGAAGCTAAGAAACTCAGAGATTTTGAATATTCAATATCTGACAAGAAAAAATTAGTTGTGCTACAAATAGTATATAATATACAAGATACAGGGAGATTCAATTTGCATTGAAGTAGACTGGAACAATGTAATTACTTCCGTTTTTAGTTAAGCTATATTTTTTTGAACAACTATACAAGTTTTTAACAAAATAATATAAAATGTGCATATATTCTGGATATTGCAGTTATATGGTTTCCTTTTTTGGAGTTAATATGTAATTATAAACCAAGCCTTCCTTAAAAAAAAAAAGATACATTTACATTTGACAATGTTGTATATAATTTACTCATCTCTTTTTTAAAAAAAAAAGTATAACTTTAAGGTTTCTTTTTTGCTTAGCCTAATATTGTGAACACTGAGTCTGAAACACCTTACCATATATACATTCTTAATTGTCTCAGTTCTCTATTCTTGGAAACTCAAGTTGGAATTTTCTTAAGAGTCAAAGGACATTTCATTTCTTTGAGGAAAATCCCTATTATCATCAGAATTGTCATCATCAAAATTACTTGTTGGCACTTAACTGCACTTTGGATAAAAAAATGTAAACTGTTTCCTGTCATACGGAAGTTAACTAAATACCTTCATTTATATGTTTAATAATTGCTCTTCTATTAGGTAAGTCAGGAAGGAGCTAAGTGTAAATGCAAGTTCTTTTTTTATCTTCTAGTAACTTATAATCTAATGGAACATGCTACAGAAAAGTTGATGGAAACCCATCTGACAAACGTGACTGTGGACTCACTGAAAAGTGAATAGAAAGAATAGGTGATGACTTAGAAAATTTTTTCTAGAAAGAGATGACAATCCAGGAAGAAAATCACACTGTATAAAAATCACAAAGGGAAAAAAAACATCTAGTACACCTCAAATTATTCATTGTCATTGGTATAAGCAGAGGTAGATAACAAAGAATTTCCAATTAGACCTGAAGGAAAATCTTTGTATTTTGAAGAAAGGGATCTTTGAACTTGCATTTTTAAAATAAGTGAATGAATCATAAGTGATTAAAAAATTGGTGGGGAATAATATAAAATGCAAACAAATAAATTAAAGGGCTATTGATATTCTCTAAGATTGATAGGACAAAGACTTAAAACATTGGCAATAGGATGAAGAGATTGGTAGAGTAGATTGGAGAGATATTTTTTCTTTTTGTTTTTTTTTTTTGAAGGACAGTGAGAGAGAGAGAGAGAGAGAGAGAGAGACAGAGACATAGAATCAATTTTTATTGAGTTTTTCAAATGACTTTCATTGCTTTGACATTTAGTTGTGTACGTGCGTGCTGGGGTTTGAACCCTTGCACTTGTGCATGCTGGGCAAGCAGTGTAACCACCGAGCCACTGCTTTAGCCCCTATTGGAGATATTTTTATGAATGAAAAATCAATAAGATTTCTGGATCACTGCCATCTACATTTACTAAAATAAAAACACAGAAAGCAACTTTTAGAATAACAACAATTATAGCTAACACTTATTGATTGTTTCCCATGTGTTCAATAGTGTTAAGAGCTTTACAAGCGTCATCCTATTTTCATACATACTTATTGTCCATTTTCCATTTGTTAGTGCTGTATGTATATTCACTCATTTGGTCCATTATCTCATTTGGTCCACAGACAACTTCTGGAGAAGGATACTATTATTATTTCCCCTCTTTGAAAGTAGGAGGTTAAGGGCTTGAGAGATTATGAAGTGTTCCCAT
Source organism: Aplodontia rufa (assembly GCA_004027875.1). Classification (NCBI taxonomy): domain Eukaryota; kingdom Metazoa; phylum Chordata; class Mammalia; order Rodentia; family Aplodontiidae; genus Aplodontia; species Aplodontia rufa. Next base: position 104,163 of record PVKS010000662.1, on the reverse strand, counting down.
TCACACAGCTAAACAGGTGGTGGATTTTGGCCTGACACCTCTATCTCCAGTCTAGAAAAAAAAGTCTTAGCCATTATTTTCTTACTTTGATAGGGTAATGGTGTCAGTGTAAAAGATATTTCAAAGAGTTTCCTGAAATAAAATACTTATTCAATCATTATAAATATAAATAATGTTGCATTAATTTTTTCTTCAGGGGAAAAGTAATAATAAAACCAACATTGAAATTAATGAAGTGGAATTTCAACCTGAAAAGTTATGATTTGACATAAAATAAATATAATTAATATTCAATTTCATTCTTAGTTAAGTGGAAAATAAATTAGTTGTGAAATTTTTTTTTTAAGTTACCTTTTTATTAGTATAGAGTCCCTAGCTCTATTCAGGAAAAAAAAACAAAAACAAAAACATTGGGACTCAAGAAAGAAAAAGCTTCTTTCTTACATAAAACAAAATAAAACATGTAGAAGGAATATGAAAAGAGAAAATGTGCATTTTATAATGACCAATGTAATAAGTAATCCCAGTTGACATCACCGATGAATGGATGACAAAGTCCTGGGCAAAAGAGTGCATTAAACTGGGGGGAAAAATCGTAGTGTCTCTAAATATCACCAACAATGCTAAAGTTATAATAGAAGTATCTGGTACACTTCACCTGAACTAAATCATCTAACTTAGCATTGAAAATCCAGAAACAAAGTGGCATGCCGTGACACAAAAGAAAGTAAACCACATCAACTGTGTTTGTCTCCACCAGAAAATTTAACGTAAATCTAATAATAAGGTAATGAGGAAAACTAGCCAGAAAAATCTAGAATGTGTCATATTCTAAAATACAAATTATTTGGATTCTTAAAAAGAGAGAGAGAGAGAAAAAACTCTAAATTAAAAAAAGGAAGAAAGAAATTTGGCAACCAAACAAATATGAGATCTTCACTGGATCATGGAATATGAAAAAGAAAATCAGCTAGCAAGGAGACTTTAACACAACTGGATAACTGGGAAGTTCACATAAGGAATATATATCAAGATAAACCTTAAATAAATGTTAAACTTCTAGAGTTTGAAATACCGTGCTGTGTTTATATTAGAAATGTTTTTATTTTGAAGAAATATATTAGAGTTTTTAGAATTTAGGTCTCAAAACGCCTGAAACTTACTTGTTCAGCCAGGAAAAAAAAAAAGTTACACACACACACACACACACACACACACGGGAGATTAATACAAAAACAACAGCTTTTAACAATTACAGAGTTTGAAGATGTTATGGTGTTCATTATATTGGTCTTTCCAGTTTGCTGATAGTTTGATATTTTAAAGGGGAAAATTGTAAGGTAGAATTTAATTTCTCAGAAGAAGTTTAAAAACATATTGCTAATTGTAAACCTTATTTATTTTAAGTGTTTTGCCAATCTATAAATTCAGGCAAGTTTATCTCTCCCCAAGAAATTTATCATACATATTGGGAAGGAAGGGGGAGGGGTAAGGGTGGGAGAATAGGGTGGGATCTAGTGGGTAAATCTAATTTAAGAACATATACATATATTGTTTTGCTGGATGCATTTTTGATTGTACAATAACTAAATTTCTTAATAAAAAAATGAAACATCATAGGTATCTATAAAATGAGGGGGAGGTAAGAAACCTTTGTTGCAGTAAACTGAATTGGGTTTTGTATTCCAAACATCTTTCCCCAATAGTCTTTTTAGTACTGATTCTTGTTAATGCTAATAGTTCAGTTGCATTTGATCTTCCACTCTCCATGCAGCACTGAAGAATCCCTAATCCCCATATACACTATAGTTCTGTCAGTTTCATCATTTTTTCCTTAGTAAACTATATTAAATTTTGGTGATGATGTAAATTGTCCACAAGTGTTCTAATTCAACTGAATCGTATTTGTGGGCCTGTTGAGTATAATCTAATGAGAGCAGTCCCTCCAGAATTTGCCACTAGGCTCTACTTCTCTAGAGGTTCTAACAGATTCTGAAATACGCATCTCACCTTGGGAGAAAGAAAGGTCATTAAAAGTATAAAAGTGTGCATGGAAACTTCAATGCCATCTTCATTTGGAAAATTTAATATGCTACTATTATTTATGAAGAAAACAAAACCAGGCAACTAGTCACCGAGGAAAAGAAAACTGGAAAATGCTTCCCAAGATTCAAATGACCGAACAGTTACATGGTTTTACTAAGAACAAAACTAGCTTATTGATCTCACTTCGCATCAGCATTACACCTCTGTAGAGAGGACACAGGAGGCCTAAGGGAAGCTACCTGAACAGACAAAACTCAAGGGACAATTCAAGTCACAAAGGAAAAAGTTCCACATAAGAAAGGCTTTACAGCACAGCCTGCGGACCTGCTAAAACTTTCTGCATAGTGATGAACATGCTTACATATTTAATTAACTACCTACTTACATTTACGAATATAAATAAATGACAGAGAGAAAGTGGAAAGGATGAGGGAAAGAAATAAGAAATCGGAACCTGCTTAGTTTCCTGTTTAACTGACAAAAAGATAAGGGAAACAGAATAAAATAATTTACTGTCTGACCTATTAGTTCCTAATTTACCTTCCAGCTATTTAAAAATAGAAATGAAAGATAAACTCTTTATTGTTTAAAAAAAGAAACCCTAAAACTAAAAATCTAAGATTTGAACTGCAGTTGTTTTTTAACTCACCATAATTTTGATACTTTGGAACATATTCAGACATCTTTTGACGTGAATTTCTTAAACAGAAAAATGGCATAACCTAAATTTTAAAATGTGCATATATGTGGGTACATATATGTGTATTATATATACACATGTATATATGGTACAATCTAAATTTTAAAAAATATATGCTATAAAGCACTGCTCTATAGAAGGCAGTTTTTATGTTCAAGTCCTTCCATCTCAGGATTCTTTTACATCTGTCAAAGAAAGCCACAGCTATGCTGACAAAGCAGTGCAGAGTAAACTCCAATCTACACATGACTTCAGAGATCTGCAGGTATAGAAAGGGAAAATCTCCCACTTTCCTTGACAGCAAACAGGTTAATCTTCTCCAGAAATCTTTGACCCCTATTGCACAGTTAGAATTGAAGTAGAATTAACCCTAACCCTCAAAGGAATGGTTACCTTTGCAGTTGCCACCTGTGCTTTTTCCTGGCTGCCTCAATAGGAAGAGATGGGGAGAGTCAGAGCCGACACTGGAACTACTGGTTTATTTTCCCTCCAGACAGACACAAAGGAAAAGACAGCAACTTCTATGGCTCTCAGTTAGGAATGTCACCATTCACTCTATGATACTCCAATTGATTGTACTGTAAAGAATCTGTCTCACATTTTTTCTTTACTTTTTAAGTAGGAAAAACACAAAATATTTTCTTATAAATTATCCTTGAAGACACAAAGTAATGTTTAGTGTACACTTAGAATGGATAGAAATTGCCTGCCAGGGAAAAGACTGGATTTTCTTTTTGGCTTAAATGTGAAATGATTACTTTAACATTTAAATATAAAAGCATGCCAAGCCTATTAGATAATAAAGCTCTGTTTTTACTGCAAAAACAATAAACATGTCTTTTTGACACCATGTATTTTGTAGTTTAGGAGCTTAAAAATAAAAACAATTGGTAAAATAAAAAATTAGTTTTTTAAAAACTAAATGGAATCAAAATCTTTATTGGAAATAATTCTGTCATGGGCCTGGAACGGTGGCTCGGCGGTTACAGCACTTGCCCGACATGCGCAAGTACAGGGGTTCAAGTCCCAGCACCCACATACACAGCAAAGTGTTGGAGCAACGAAAGCCAGGTGAAAAATAATAAAAATTGATTCTCTCTCTCTCTCACTGTCCTTCTCTCTTAAAAATAATAATTGTCATATTTACATACTTTTATTGACTAAATAAGTGATAGCAACCCCTTAATTACGCTAAAAATTAATGTGAGTTAGAACTATGTCATTTTATTATTAATTATATATAGCAATAATTGCAATCAACTCTGAATAATGTGCTTTGATTCTATAGCCTGAACAAATTTAAAAATCCTTAAAACTCATTTTAAGACCTGTTCTAGCAAAACATAATTTGTATTGAAGTTATAAGACTTCTACAGTTGTTTTTAATAAATTCTATTGTCATCCTCTTTAAACCATAACCCTCAACTTCTGACCAGAATTTAGTAGTTCAAATTATTTCAGACATTGTTGGCTTCTTAAAATCTGAAATATAAATCATTGCTTATGTGGATTTAGTAACTAAATAATACTTGAGTAAGGTAATGTAATGCTCGTTAAAATAGTACATGAATAGTAACTTCTTAGATTCAAATGTTTCCATCCAAATGCTTCTAAGAATAAATCAACATGCCCAGTGAGACAACACTACTTATTGAAATGATTCCATAGGGGATATTTTTCAAAGTTACTGGAACCTTTTAATATCCCATAATAATACATTGATTTGCATAAAAATACCCTATACAGGTTTTGCTGGACTGCCCAGCTCTATAAACTCAAAGGGCAAAGAGGCTAATAGCAGCACAAAATGAGATTTTTGTTTCCAAATTTCAGTGCTACTAATCTAATATGACCTATAAAAATTATAAAATACAACTGTCCTTTCAATCTAAATTCAAACACCTGGCTAAATCCATTAAACAGTAATGCTATGAAGCAAATTCCATGGACTTTTAACCAATTTTTCCTTTTTTTCTATCAATCATGAAAACTCTTTCATTGAGATTTCTGAAGAATTCTTAAAAATCCATGGCAAATAATGTAAAAAATTAAAAAAAGTTGATATCCTTGTATTAGACAGCTAATCCACAAAGTTTTTATGAGGAGACTTAGACTATGTAAGCCACTTATCAATACTTATCTCCAGAATAGGAGGTACTTGTCATTTGTGGAATGAATATGTTTGTATGTATTTAGGTCTATTGAAATTACCTCAAATATTCTTTATAGAAACTGATGACTGTAATTCAAAAGATTTGAAAACCCAAATTAGTTTAGTCCACTGCCACCAACACCACCAGTAGCAACAACACTTATTATGTTATCCTTTGTCAGAGTACTACTTCAAAAATAACTGCTCTGTTGACAGAATTTAATATCTATTTGAACAGAGAGTGCATATAATTCACAAATAAAGGCACAACTCTAGAACTTGCTATATAGATAACAGTCAAATTTTGCAGAGGATAAACAGCGGATGAAAGAGAGATATGACAGAATTCGGGAAAGTTACTGTCAACACAGATAATTTCTCTTTGGTATTTGAGCATCACTTTACTCAGCAGGGTGCTTAAATTCAGACAAATGTGGAAAAAAATAAAAATAATTGACTAAACACATGCTTAGTGTCTTTGTATGATTAGGTTCAGGAATGCTGCCAGGAGGTAACTTTGTGCATGATCTCATCGGATTTTAGTTGTTGTAAAAAAAAAAAAAACTAAGAAGGAAATGTCTTACTGATCAGATGCTGTCTTTTTAAGTTCAACAGAACAAGAAACATGTTCACTCCTTTAATAAGTACAAATAAACAAGAGTGATGGGGTGAACAAAAATCAATACACAGATTCCAAAATTTACAACTATTTATTTTCAGTTCAAACATGATTGATGTCAATTAGATGCAGATCTGTTCTGGTGATTCTCATGAAATCCACCATGGCAGATAATCACCTTCCATGAAACTCTTTGAAAATCTAACACTGGGCTTTAATTTATTGGTTCCTCAAATCCTTACATTCCACACATTCTTTAAAATCATTGTTTTACTTTTGCCACAACTGTTTTACCATTTTGTCAATGGTAATGTTTTACTCAGAGAACACAGAAACTACTTTAGATCACTAATATAATGGATATTTATGCTGCATTTCACCCTCATTTTTATGAGTCTTTTTAAAAAATTAATAAAGAAATTCCTTCAGAATAAGAAATATACAGAAACAATTATAACTCTCAGTTAGCAAAACATGAAAATCTAGATTTAGAGATGAAGGACAACTATTAGAATGCAACAGACATTGCTAACTGGAAAGAAAAGCAGCTTTTTTAGACAATGCTTTTAAAATGATAAATAAAATACAGTCTTTGTCTTCCTCTCTAATGAGATCAATCCACTCTTTACAATGATTAGTAAATTCTGCTTTATTTTGTTTTGAATGTGAACAAGGAACTCAGAATTGTCTTTGAAACTTAACAGCTTTTATTTGAAGAAACTGAATCTTTTCTTTCTGTGACCAGACACTGCATTCAGACTGAAGGAAGCCAAATGAGAGCTTATACGGCAGCATGGTCAAGATCATCATGTAATATGTCATTTCATGTATATGAAAAGACCACAAAGTTAAATTTATGTCAAAATTGAAAAACTGTAGCTTCAGTGATTAGCAAATGAAAATATGGAGCTGCTGAAGGATATATCTTCACTTTTTTGACCAACAATCGGAGAAACACACTGCACATTCTCTCTTTCTCCTCAGTCCATCATTCACTTTTTGAAGTGTCAGATAACATTATTTCTCAAATGACACACAGGGCTTCATTTGCTATGCGTAAGGTCAGTGAATATTAGCTTCATTTACACTTGACTGAGAATCGGTCCATGTCAACAGTAGAGGCTTAGTCCCTCCCAGAAACAGAGTTAGAATCTGACAGAAAGCTGCCACTGAAGAAGATGGATGATCTTCCTTGCTGACCCTGCTCCCCACAAAGTGTCATACTTTGGGTCTTTTTCTATCTCTACAACAAAAGACCCTCTCTGAGCTTCCCAGTGACCTTCAGCTTTATTGGTGCTAACACATCAAGACATTTTCATCGATTGGATTCTCTACCTTTTAAACACAAGATCTTGCCCTTTTTGGCTAGCTAAATCTTGGCACAGATGTCTCTCTCTCTCTCTCTCTCTCTCTCTGTTGTAACCGCTTCTCTGCTATCTTTTGGAAAGGATGCAATCAGACAGCAAACATCATGTCAGCCCAGAAAATGCTGAACTATTTATCTCACTTTCCCAATGTCATTTTTAAAAAAGTAATTTGTCATTTATCTGTCAAAATTAACCCTGAGATAATCTCATAGTATATTTCTAAATGGAAAATCAAAATCCCATGCCCTTTCAATGACTAACATGTGAACAGCTATTACACAAAATTATTCAGGAGGTAGGAAAAAATACTATCCCAGTCATTTACAATAAAGTTATTGACAATCATAATTTAAATATACGTAGCTACAAAGAGCCTACATTATTTTCAGAACCATATTTTGCTATCACGTGGTTAGTTACTAAACCTGTGATTAAAAAGCACATAGAATATTGAATACCTAACAAGCATGCTAGAACTAAGATGCTAGAACAATTACATGTTACCTTGAAATCTGTGCCATGAGCTATCTTAATATATTGGAGACTTTCTACAGATACTTGAATAATTGGAAATGTTCAAAAATATATATGCCAAAATGATGAAATGTTCTTACAAATACATTTGCATGTAACACATTTTAAGGAAAATGACTATTTTTAATTCTATATGGATTTATGAAATTCAGAAGCTCTAAAACATTATAATACAAATTTATCAACATTATTTATTCCATGCAAAATATAACCTAACATTTGCAGAGTTAGCCTATAAGACATAAATATATCAATCACCAGCATAAAAGGGCAATGCAAAAATAAAAGTAGATTTCACCTAAAAAAGATAATATACTAATTCTAAAATATTATTCTTTTACTTGATTGCAGACAGAATACTATGATCATTTTCCTTTACTATGAAATAAAAGTGATTAAACCTACATTTAAAAAACTGTAGTTTTACATATTTCATTTAGGTTGAAGAAATTAACAAATTGTGATAGAAAACCACTATCAATTAAAATTTCTATAGCTAACTCATTGTTCTAAATACAACAACTATAATTAAACTATACTTGCCAAGATGGGCAATTCCAATGAAAGAAAATACAATCCTGACAGTTATTTGAGGATCAACGTAAGAGCATAGTTCCTTTTGTTTTTAACATCGTATACATTCTAGTTCAATAAAGCATATTTTATTCTCTGAGGTAGATAGTATTTCCTCAAGAAAAATTCTAGTAATTTCAAGTTTGTGTCTACAATGTGACTATCAGTTTTTATTTATAATTCTCTTTCTATAAAAGAGAGTAAACAAAATCAAAATTCTTCTAAATTGTACATCATGGGCACCAGGAAATTTTATTTTTAAAGATCAAAACAAATTTTATGTGATAACTATGATGCTACAAACTAGTTTCTTAAGAATCAATTGAGTTATTCATTACATACAATTTTTTTAATAAAAATAGCAAGAAGATTTCATACTCCAAAATTTGGGTCCAGGATGGTATGTGTTCAATTGAATTAAGCAGTCTGCCAATGTGCATTCTCACAAACATGTCCATCAATCAATGTCAACATGCTATCAGGGTCCACTCTGACTGGCAAGTGACAGTCAGTTATCTATTGACATTAATGAATAACAAATAATCATCCCCTTTAGTTCTATATGAATGAAATGCACATTATGTTTGGTGTAGATTACCCACATGCAAGAGCTGACCCGATTTTTGTTTTTATCTTTTCTTTCATTTTATATATTAGAAAAAGGAATACAAGAAGCAGCAGGAGGGAAGAGGATGGGGAAAATAAAATGGCTACAATAAAATATTTTATTTAATGTGGATTCTGGTATACATCAGTGTTTCATTTTTCAAAAAGTTAACTTAAACTTGGTCTCTGCATGTATCATATAAGCTTCAACAAGCTGTACTTACAGGCTCCTGAATATTTATGTTCTATTACAGATTTAGCATGTAGTTTGCTGTCTTTGCAGCAGAGTACACAATGACAGAAAATCCTTAAAAACTGAAGATCAGAAGAAGCTGGGTTAGCATTCTAACCTTGCTCCATATATATTAACCTTTAATCTGTCTTCCCAGCAGCAAAAAACCTTGAATAATCACTACATTCTCTCATAGCATTACTTTCTTCTACTCTGTCTCCAATTTAAACATACCACAATGTATTACACCTTTTTTAAATAAACAAGAATTAAGAATTTTGTGCACTCATTTGCACAACTGACAGTTCCTTTAAGAGACTAACGATGGTAATTCTGAAATTATACAGTAACAGTCCTAATATTACAAAACAGACTACAGACTTTAACATTGATCAAGTATAGCTTAGCTACTTAGACCTATAAACCAGATCAGAATTCAAATCATAGAATTGTGATTTGTGATTTTTATTTTGAAATTTACCATTTCATCTTTCCTTTCTTAAACCCTTTTCTAAGTTTAATTCTATAAGGTTTTGTAAACCATGAACACTGCCATTGATTTTAAGAGGTAAAAATTAGATTTCTTATTATACCTAATTAAGAATTCTGTTGGAGCTGGGAGCAGTAGTACATGCTTGTAATTAGATTGACTTGGGAGGCAGGGACAAGAGGATCGCATGTTCGAGGCCAGCCTCAGGAATTTAGAAAGGCCCTAATCAACGAAGTGAGATCTTGTCTCAAAATAAAAAATAAAAAGTGCTGGGGATGCAGCTCAGTAGTAAAGCACCCCTGGGTGCAATACCTAGTACAAAAACAGAAAAAAAGAATGTTATGTATTGGAAATGTGGGGGGGGGGTTCAAAATAGAGATATAGAGATACAGGTTATCATTACATCAAAACTTTACAAAGATAGAGCAACACTTATTAATAAAGTTCAATTACTTTAACTGCATATTAATATGCATCACACTGAATATGTAAGGCTGTTGTCATATGAGGAAAGCAAAAGGGTTAAATGTTGTCAGCTACAAATTTATGTTTCAAGAAATAAAAATACAGAGTAAGAAAGGTAGATGTACTTTCACTATTTCAATCCATTTAATAGATGTTCTAAAAAATTTTTAAACAAGGAACAGTGCAGGTAAATGAAAAGCTATTGCCAAAGACTAAAACATTGTTAGAGAAGATGCAGAACAGGAAGTAGGAAGAAAAGAAGAAGGAAGATGTGAGGAGGAGGAGAAGGAAAAGAAAGAGGAGGAGGAGGAGGAGGAGGCAAAGGAGGAGGAGCAGGAGGAGGAGAAGGAGGTCATTGAAGGAAAGAAGAAACCAATGAGTGAACAAATGAACAAACCAGAAGAAGCAAAAATGGAAAAGAAATTCTATTTTACCTTAGTGACAGGTAAGCTATATTAAAAAGGTGGCCAGTCATATATGCAGTGAGGATCTGATAAATAATCTTGAAAGTTGTTTGAATTTAGAGTGTCAATGCTATCATACTGGAAAAGTTTTCAAAGTGGAGAAATGATCAAACCATTGCTCATCCCTGAAAAACATAGTTCTCTTATACACGCTTTTTAAATTGCATAATTTTATACTTTATTAAAAAATGATTAGGGATCTTAATTTTATTTTTATAATTAATGCAGTAAAAAAGAAACCTTCAGACATAGTAAGAATCATGGTCTATTATAAACTTTAAGAATTCCAGCCAGTTTTCCTTCCTTTGCCAAGGAGAACAACCACCTCAACATAAACCTGGAGCTACATACTTTCCCAGCTCCAGCCCTTTGCCTGAGTGTGTAAGTTTAACATGTGCTCATTTTAATGGTCAGTTTTGAGAAACAGATTTTGCAGAACCATCCCTTTGCCTTTGCAAGGGCAGAGGGGCTAAAGTCTGAAGGATTCTTAGAGCAAATCTATTCAGAAACTGCTTGGCTCAGAGGCACAGCATCTGCTCCTGCACAAATCCTAGGGTGAGGAAAGGTAAGAGGTGCCTACTGTTCTCTTTTAAAAATATATTTACACACAATTGCCATGATATTCAAATCATGTATTTATTACTAAAATTTACCTTCTTCAGATCTAAAGTACTACAGAAATATAAAATAAGTTAAAAAGTGAAGTTTTTCTACTCTTCTGAGATGCAGTATTTAAGTATTACATATGGTACAGGAAACCCTTTAAGCAGCTACTTGACAATAAACAGGTATTTGTAAATTTTAGATTTGTGAAGTCCACCTTAAAGACATTCTGGTGGTGGCTTTATTTTCTTTTTTCTTTAAATGAGCAATAATTCAATAACATTCTGTAGGAATTTTTAGGCTATGTGTTAATTATGATATGCAAAGAATAGGAAATCTGAACTATTCAAGCATTTATAAATTAAGGGATTAGTGCATAGCAATTTAGAAACCTTAAAATGGGTCAAGGAGAAAAATAAATTTTGTTTCCTCTGTTCCACTGTTTTCATTCATGTGTTTTTCCTCCTAGTGGGAATAGAGGTGTGCTGAGCATTTGTGTGTGTTTGTGTGTGTGTGTGTGTGTGTGTGTATAAATATTTATATGCATGAATGCTTGTATATATATATTTATATTCCTATATGGGTGCTTATGTATATACATGTATATGTATGTATATTTTATTGTATGTACATGAGATGATAAAATACAAAAAAACTGTAAAGAAAATCTGTGATTTAACTTTTGGAACTCTCACTGATGAACTTTTAGAACTATATTTGAGGACTTCAGTTGTCCAATTGACTTCAAAAAAAAGACAAAAATAGACATTGATGATCGTTAATGTACAAACTCCAAAAATGTATGATTCTTTGATGATCATTAATGTACAAACTCCAAAAATGTATGATTCTAATTTTTGTCTAAGATTCTATATCCTTAAATAGCACATGGATGTTCATAAAACATCTATGTTATAAAGAATACATGAGTTTTCAGGAGTAAGCAGCATATTCTAGCTCATCTCTTTCCAAGGATAAAACTATGTTATAGGAAAATATCAACTTAGGAACACTACACAAAATGAGTTATTTCACTTTGTTAAAAGTAGAAGATACAAGGAAATATTCTTAAAAGTCCACTAGGTTCATTTATTTAACCTATTAGTTTAAATTAATGTAATTAATCTCATTAAGTATAATTACCTACATGGGAAGCAATTTAGATGATAATAATAGTAAACTACTATTAAAATAGACATAGAGCATAAAAATCACTAGAAAATATCATCATATAGTGATCTTACTGATCTTTCAAAAAATTATTATTCTCAAAAAATTTATTACACCTATTCACTGCTAAGATAAACATATTCTTTAGATACATTCTACTCTTCCAAATATATTCACTTCTATTCTAATTTCTCACATACCCTGTCTTTTTAAAATGTTTTCAGAAAATAGAGGAGCTTCTATCAATATAAGAAATTGTTGATCATTCAAATTTAATAATGCTAAATGCAAAATATATGGTCAAAATTATATCTGATCAACTTCATACTTTATTAATAAAAGTGTGGTACTTCCTTCTTTAGATCTGGGTTTTCTACAAAAAAATGTAATTCAGTGGTAATGACTTCAATGCAGGTCTCAGTCTAACAGGACTAGAGGGAGGAGCTAAACTAAGTGTTAAATAGGTGACACAGGAAACAAGATAGAAAGCACTGTATGTGTCCTTTCAAATCTACCTGATTACATAATGCACTGGATACAAGAGATAACATTATCATCAGAAGTAATTTAAGTAAATGAGCCAAATTTTGGGTCCTAGGAAAGGCTGTCATTTGGGACTAATACTGCAATGTAGACATGCAGATTCAAAAACGTTTAACAATTTGTGTTATTGGTAGAAATGAAAAAAGGCTATAAATCATCAATTTGACCTAAACTGTTTTTGCTACCAGAGTAAAAAATAAAACCTTAAATTATATTTGTATGTGACCTTTTATTTTCAACATATTAACTTTAAATGAACATCCTAATGAAGACATGAATCCAGTCTATAAAATTAAATGTGTGAGTGAAGTTTCAGGTGATGGGTTAATTTAAAATTCTTTAAATGTGAGAAAAATTGAAATAAAATGATTTCCTGAAATCTTCTATGATTCACATATATTTTATGCACATATAAAAAATATCACAAATTTCTCCATGAACATATTATTTTCACACAATATAGTTATATTTGTACAGTAGTATATACATAAAATCAATATGAATAAAATACTTTCAGATTAGCAATTATTATCTTAGAGGAAATTTATGTAAATTATATAGAAAAATCACATTAAATCCAAAATATTTTATTTATATTATGTCACTATCTGGCAGGAATTGAAGCCAACTTAAACTTCCACTATAAATATAAATATACTTGCTAATAGTACTTTAATTAGAAATGCTCAAAATCATATAATAACATAAATTGAAGAAAACTAAATTAGACACATTACTTTCACAGTTCCTTCCTTCCATATTTTTTCCTTCCTTTTATCAGTTCTTTCTTTTAATTCTTCTTCATTTAATGACTAATCACTATGCTCAATGTAGTGTGAGCACCTAAAAAGATGATTGAAGATGAATAAAAAGTAGGATAATGTTAAGGCACATACAGGGTCCAAAAGAAAATTGTGAAATGATTCTAAGTATCACAATATTTCCCCAAATATATATATGGAAAATACATGGGAAACTGACAACTGCAGTTGCTTCTTAAGTAAAAGACTGTGGGCCTGGACCACGGGGGTGACAGAGTGCCATTTGCTACAAATCCATTACTGATTCAAAAATGCCTGAACACAACTGTTATGAACTTCTGAATGTAAGTAATTTAAAGAAGAGTGGAAACAACTGTAATGCAGGCATAATTCAAATGAGAGATGCATTTTGACATAATATGGAACATAAATACTTTTCAATTTACAAAAAAGAATATCATATTAGCTTAGGGAATAATTTCCACATTTTGTTTCTATTTTTGCTTGTTTTGCAATTCAAATTAATATTTACAATGCATAACTTGGAAGCAAAACAATATAATGTTAGAATAAAATCATTTTTCCATATAAGAAATATAAACACCTCTCCAGACCTCCTTGATTTATACAATGCTTTCAGGCTCTTAGTTCTCGACTCTGTTTCTCAAGACGTAGACAATGGTAAAGAGGGTGAAAAGTCTTCTCCTTTCATGAGAAGGATATGATGAAGAAACTCAAAAGAAAGACAAAAAGGCAGGCTGAAAAGGAAATGGTAAGAGACAGTGAAGAAAAATGAGCAGTTCTAGAATTTGCATAAAAACAAGTTTCTCAAATCTGGAGCAGTGTGCTGTCCATGTTTGTAATTATGAACACATCATCCTGCTTTATGTCACAATGAAAATGAAACACAATGGGCAGAGTTCTCCGTGCTCCCAAAGTTTAAGACTACTCCAAGAGAACAGACACATACAGTGATAAATTAATGACAGGAATTTGAAGTGAGAAAATAGGTGCCATTTCAGTGGGAAACTTATAAGTAAATATGAAAAAATTTGATGAACAATTGAAAGAAAAAGGTCATTCAATGAACTATACTAGAAACTGTGGTGTGTAGGTAAGTTTGAGGTGTTGCAAAGCTTAAACAGAGTAATAAGGAACTATAAATGAATAAAATGTGATAGCACACTATAATTGCTAAAGGGAAAGGGTGAAGTACAACTATTCAAAATGGAAGATTACCAAACTCAGTATAAACAGCATTTAATTAGAAAGGTAAAAAATTTTTACCTGAGCTAAACTTGTTGGCTTTGTAGTGAGACTACAGGATTACGTATGGATGCAGAAAATAATCCAGACACAGAAAGATACAGAAGAACAGTACTCACGGTAACCACCACCAAAATTTGGAAAAGAGAAGTCACTGAGGAGGGCAGGGAAGCTTCTGCAAAGATGTAGGATTTCAGTACAGTAAGTAATTGTAAGGCATATAACATTCACTTTGCTTTTCTGATTTTTAAAGGCCAAATATTAAGTAATGAGGCATCACAGAAATATCTAAAAGCACACTTATGTTAGGGTGAAACCAGTGCCAGGCAAGATGCAGGGATTTCAATGACAATATGTAACTGAAAGGTAGAAAAAGTAATCAAGGTCAAAATGAAAGGATTTGAATGTCAACTCCCAAAATTGGTAATTCTGTGGTAAATTAGGAGCCTGATGTTTTATCAATAATAAAGGGATGTCATATATGTTGTGTTTTACAAAAAGTGCATTCTGACTGCCCTTTGAAGAACTGGAATAGGAAAGAGAATGGCAAAACAGATGAAATACTTAGAATGTTAGGAAAGACTAAGGCAAAAGTGTTGAAATAATTATAAGTGAAAGAAAATATTCAGATTAATAACACTGATTTTCAAGATATTCTGAAGTTGTATTTTATAACAATTTATAAAATGGTTCTCTAAAGAAAGAAAGAAACAAACAAACAAACAATACTCTAGTATTGGCTAAAGATCCTGAAGCCAGAACATCTTGACTAAATAACAGGCTACCACACTGATCGTCAGGACTTATCCCATCCTCACTGAGCTTTGGTTCCCTTACATTTAAAAAAATAAAGCTTATATAAACCATATACAGGTGATGCATGCAACCTATTAAGTACTATTGAGGTACCTTAATACTTCAATTAAATTAGTTTGTGATTTTAACTTGGTTACTAATACTGTCTACATATAGGTCAAATGACTTAAGATTAAATTTATTAATACATGTGAAGTACTCTAAATTGCACTTGATAACTATCAATAACTAATGATAAAATAGACAAAATCTTAGCTATTCCTATTGAGTGTCTCGAAGTCTCTTCTTTTATATTATTTAAACTATGCCATTTACTCCTGCTCTATTACCTGTTTTATACAGGAGCTAACATAATTTTAAAAACCCAGATTTTGAAGGCACAGTTCGCCTTGTTTTTGTATGAGCTGCCAGGTTACTTATAACTATAATTATATCATAAGAAAAGTTAATTTTCTCAATATTTTCAAATCTCTAAGAGAACAAAAGATCACCAAGAATCCCACCAATCTAACATATTCATTGTTATATGTATGATCAATCTATTCTTTTCCCTGGCTGCATTTTGCATGATTATAAATATCAAGGTATGGAAACATTTATTTTCTTTTTCATTTGAGATTATTACTAAGACAATTCAAAATTCCTATCATTAATAAGCAGCATTGATATTTTAAGAACTAAGTTAAATTAAGGTGATTACACCTTAACTTAAAATATTCTGATTATCTGCCGTATTTCAAGATATATACATTGCTGGACAAAAAAAAATAATGTAAAAAAGTTATTTTATTTAAACGCCCTCCTAGGTAAAACACCTGAGATAGATCTGGGTCAAAATGATATTTAACTATTTGTAGTCTAGGAGGTACATATTCATTTATTCATTCCTATGAGATTTCTTTACTTAGCAAACTCCTTGTTGCATTATTAATAATAAGATAGCACCACATATTCATTGATTATTTGCTATGTCCCAGATACTATTCTTAGAGTTTTAACATGCATTATTTCATTTAATTCTGAAAAGAACCCTATGAGAGAGGTACTATTTTTATTAGCCCTATTTTATACTTACAGAAATTAAAGTTTAGAGAGTTTGTCCTACTTTATGTACCTGGTAAGGTGTGGAGACAGAATTTTAAAACTCTGTAATTTCAGTATCTTAGCTATTTACCTTGTAGTATATGCTGCATTTCTGCATATGTTATTAAATTATAAATACAATGAATTTTAAAGACTCATGTGCAACCATTAAAATTGATATGATTTACATGTTACTTGTCTGTAAAAAAAAATGACTTCCAAAACATCTAAACAAGAAATAGATTTTAAATACTGTTAATGCTATGAGGTTGAATATGTATTTTAATTTATAGAATTATATGTTTAATGTGTGCATACTTATTAATTATTAAAATAATTAAATACTGCTAACTTATTAACGGAAAATAATAAGCAACTATTAAGGAAATTTCTTTTTAATAAAATTATACATCTATAAGTTTTACAAAATATCACGAAAAAGGAATTTTCTATATTTTAGTTTTCAGGAAATTTAAATTGAGCAATGTAAATAAGGGCAGAAAATCACATTTCTATATTGTAGAATATGTGCATGAAACTGTACTATATCCTTAAATTGTTACAGTTAGGATGATCACATATTTTATCATTCCAATCAGAAAAAGCACATTTGAAAGTAAAAAGAGGCAATGAATAGCAAGTAAAACAATTATTCCAAGCAAACTGGGCATTTGGTCACCCTACCTAAAATACTATTTCATTAGTTCTTCAGTAACCAACACTATGAATAGAAGAACTCCAGAGCAAATTTTAGGGTAAGAGTATGGTATAGTGGGGAAAAAAGATAAATTTATAATCAAGATTTTGAATTATCATCTACTTGCATTATTTATTTATATCTCTGAGCTTCAATTTCTTCATACTTTGAAAGAGATAAAAACAAAACTTTTCATATCTTAGTGATGCAGTAAGAATTAAGAAAATGAACATCACTGTTCAGCGTACATTGTGAATGTCCTACACAAATCCAAGTTGTCTGCACTTTGACAAACACCATTCACTTTCTAAGTCGAATAAAATTTTACAGAGGTTACAAAATTTTAAATATATTTCAGTATACAGTTTTAATAGTGTTCTCAAAACTTTTTTGTGTATGTAAAACAATAGTTTGCTCTCAATTTTTAAAAGGACTACATTTTTAATCTAGGAAAATATATTGTCTAGTTTACATACACATTGCAACTGAAAAGTAAATTTTTCAAAATTAATGGTGACAATAAAAACCAACTAACTGGAATTATACATCTTAATTACTATAAGAGCTGTTCTCATAAAAGCACTATATTTAGAATTAGAAGTACTGCAAATAGTAGACCTAAGAAATGTTTGGCTTTCAAAATTGAATTATTGTTTCAAACTCATGAAAAAAAATCCTTAGATCAATTGATTAAAACTGTGATCAGTTTTCCTTGTTACTCATATTTCATATTATCCTCTATCAAATGTACAATGGGTCACCACACCAGGATGTGCCTAAATAAATTTGCCTTTAAGTGGCTAACCACACTCATTTGGCTAGGGAGTCACGAGCATCCTCTCTCAAAACATTAGTTTTCTTCAATATGGTACCGGATTTGTTTTCAAACTCTTAACAGAATCATTGAAAGGAAACAGGAGGAATATTATAAAGGCAGGCCTGGACTGAATCCAGAGACAAGCACTCTTAAAGCAATGCATTGGAATTATGCCAGGGAGAAAAGTGTTTTTGCAAATGAACATGGTTCCATAGTTAAGTTTAAGGTATTTAACTCCTTTGTCAACATCACCACTTTTAGAAACTAAAAAAGTTATGCCATAAATAATTTACTTGGCTTATAACAATGCACAAAACAAGGAACCATAAGGAAGCATCTCACCTTCTTTAATCATGTTTTTAAGAATAGATTCTTACTGTTACTACCTAATTCCCTTAATTCCCAGGCAGAGTTGGTGTAGATAAAATGGAGTAATTTTACTTTATCTTTAGGTATGTTATATAGCTTGCAATAATTTTGGTATTCAAATGCAGTTTGAATTCTAAAAGCCAAAATAATTAATTTTAACAGTATCATGTTGAAAGGAATAATTTTGCTTATTTGGAAGAAATTGGAAATTTTTCTCACAGTAAACATATCTTTTTACTGTGGTTAAAGTCTTTTTCTTATTAAATTCTCTACTTAAATGTATAGAACACAAACAAATTCTATTTGCTTTTTCTTGGCAAATAAATATAGAAGTTGTTGGAATTAAATTACATAAAAAAACCAAAAAAGTTTACTGTTATTTTCATTAAAATATTTAAATTTTTAAAAAGTAAGACCTTTAATATTATTTCCTATTCTTTTCTTAAACAAATTAAGATCTGAAAAATACTGAAACTGGGTGCTTTTACAGCTAAAGTGTAATAGTGTTCTTAAAATTTTGAAGTAATAGTTACAGTTGAAGCCATGATCACTTTCAAGTAACTATTGATAATTTCTAATCAAAAAGCTTATCATTCAATTGAATAGTATACTCACAAGGATTTGTTTACTGGGAATATTTTTATACTTACCTGGTGAAATAACATTCTACCTACTAGTGGTAATAAATCTTCATCCATTTTTATTTCTATATATGCTATAGGATCTGCATGATTTTCTACTGGATTAAAAGTACTACCAGTAAGGGAAGGAGAAAGAGGACACTGGGAGACAGGTTTGACTTCTTCAAGAGGCACAAAAGGATGCTGCTAAGGTGTTTTCTGGGATCTGAATCTATAGCATGTCCATTTGTTTTGCTCATAGTTCACTGTACATGGACACCTACAATGCAGGTGGTAATTGAGTTCGGAGCTACAGTACTTAGCAACCATTCAAATAGAGGGTTTGATTATTCAAATCATATGGAAAACATATTTCAGTTATTTTATCTAAAAAATTTATCCAATAGAAATATATGTGAGCCACATGCATAATTTCTGAATTTTTAGTAGCTATGTTAATAAAGAGTAAAAAGAAACAGTTGAAATTGATTTTGATGTTATATTAAATTGAACCCATTGCATCTAAAATATGACTTCAGCTTTCAGTAAACATTTTTAAAAATATTACTAATGGCATATGTTATGCTCCTGTTTTGTACTATGACTTTGAAATCCAGTTTGAAATTTATATTTATAACATGTATGAATTTAGAGTACCCACTTTTCAAAACGCAAAGAGCTACATATAACAGCTGTGGATATTACAGATCTAAACACATTTTTAAATTGTTATATCTTTTTTAAGAATTTTATCAAAATGAAAATTTTATGGGGAAATAACATGATTTATATATTATATATGGTGGTACCACATTGCTATATGTGAGACATTTAATTTCAGCAATGAAAAAAGAATATTCACAAGGACTCTTATTTTGTGATAGAAACTACAGTAATATTGTTGCTAAAAGCCCAGGCCCTAGAGTCAGAATACCTTGACTTTTAACACAAAGTAAGGCAAATATTACAAACATAGCTTCAAATTAGTTACCCTTCCTCGGTTCAACTTTTTGCACTCTAAAATAGACATGATAATCATACTTACATTGTTAAGTAAACTAATATGAAAATCACATAAAACGGTGTCTGCACAGAGTAAGTTATCAAGAAATTTAGTTACAATAGTTATTAGCTCTAGTCCCTTCTAACCTACCTACTAATTGCAAATATTAAAATTATGCTGCTATCATAGGATTATAAAGAATACTCCAAAGTTATTTGGGTGATGTATTATGTATTATAAGTCTTAAGTAGCATAAGTAACATAATTTCATAATAAGATATTTTTCAGGATGTACACATAGAATAATGTCTATTAATCTGGAAGGTCCATGTGAAATTGTTTTAAAACAAAAAATATTGGCCAATTGTTGACCATGTGCTGTATAAAAGAAAATCCTGTTTTACAAAGGAGAGAAAAAGATTTAGTAATGCATATGTTACCATTATTTGAAAATACAGAAATCTCAAATGATAGTCAGAGATAATTAAAACTTTAATTTGGCCCTCTTTCACAGAAATGTGGTCCACTACAACATGACTTATCAGAAGAGCATTCATTTTAATATCCAGTCCAGGAAAGAATTACTTTTTGGCAGAAGTAAATATGGATATATAAAATGTAATTTTTAAGATTTTGCATCAGTTTCATTATTTCTAATAAACAATTCTAAAATTTATAAATGTATTAGCATATGCCCAATCAGTAGAATTGTCATTACAGACTCCAAAACCTCCTATTTCATAAAAGAAGGAATCACATATCATTAAATCCTGATTAATGCCACCTCAATCCTCCCACTCTCAAGGACACCGATCTAGTTTCCTTTCATGATCCACACAGCCCCATTGCCAGGCGTGGTGGTGCACATGTGTAATCCCAGTAGTTCTAGAGGCTGAGGTAGGAGGATTACAAATTCAAAGCCAGCCTCAGCAACTCAGCAAGTCTCTGAGTAACTTAGCAAGACCCTTTCTCAAAATAAAAAATAAGGGTTAGGATTATCACTTAGTGGTTAAGCACCTCTAGTCCAATCCCTGGTACCAAAATAAAAAAAAGAAAAAAGAAAGGAAAACCATTGCCCAAAGTACAACTGTTGCCTTCTACATCAGCACAAATTAAATTTTATTAACAAAAATCATCATCACCAATATTTACTTCATACTCTTACTGCACATGCTGCAATCGGCATTCATTAAGTCCAAAGGTAATTTCATGTCAGATTTACTGAACTAGGCAGCTAGCATAGAGCAGATTCACTTGTTTGAATAATTAATATTATTTAAAACGTCCAATATTTGAAATAGAAAAAAATTCAAAGTAGAATGTTAATAGCACGTATTACTTACGTTCACACATGTCCCCTTTTTGCTGGTAGCCCGCTTTGCAGATACATTTTCCAATGGGCACTAACCATTCTCCTTCTGCACTGCAGTGCATCCTGGGGGAGTTTTCCGCCTCTTCCTCTGCACTGCTGACACATGTCCCTCGAACCTCAACTAAAGAGGAAAATTCTGAACCAGTCACTGTATCTGGAAAGATAGCTAAGTTCTCAATAATGGACCAGCACTTCTTGTAGTATACTTTGACTGAAACCAAAGCTATGCAAGCCCCTACATCCTGAAAGGCAAGATAGAATCCCTTTTTGGACAAAGGTCCAATCTCTCTCACCTCAGTGTTAAGCTTCATCTTTCTTTCACCAAGGTCACCTTGGGTAAAACTTTCATCTGCAGCAATGGTGTCTATTTTTACATAGAGGTTTTCTCTTATATTCCTGCCAGTATCGTAGTCTGTTTCATAATAGTACAAATTAAAGGTTTCCTTGCAAGTTCCCAGTACTCCAGGAAGACTGTTACAATCCCTCAGAGTGAATTTCAGTTCTACAAAAATCCTTTGTGCATTGCCTTTCGAAATCCAGTTAGTCCGCAGCCAGTTGTTTTGGTTGGGCTCCATGACCTGGCACACCTGGTACGTTCGTATTGGAGTATAATTCTCATCCAAACCACTAATTTCTTCCCACTGTAAAATTTATAAAAGATCATCAGTCATTCAGCAAAAAAAAGTAACATTTTGTTTTTCAAAATGCATAAAGAATCTTTACTGTATCACACATGTGGTTGTTTGAAAGAGTTACATTGATTCCTATCCTGATAAACACTGCAAACCAGAGAAGGAAGGACTCTTAGTTCAGCTTAAAACATTACTTTATGTTGCTTCCATTGTTTGAACATACAATAAATATTACATTTTGCCTAATATCTGTTTGCCAGTGTATTAGCATTTCTTTTAACATGTGCTTATAATTGTTTTCTCCACTGAGATTACAATTTTTATGTTCTATGATTCACTATTATTTAAATTGCCATTTAAAGCATATCTACTTGGATGCACAGAAGAATTTCTGATAATTCAGTTGACACTTTAAGTGTCTACACTATATTTAAACTTAAGAGTTTGCCTAAAAACATGGGGGAGAAAATGCAAGAGAAGTAAAATATAAAAGCACTCAACGACATGTTATTTATAATGTGGAATATATCATAATGTTTTGAAAATGAAGTATATTATTCGCAGAGTTATTTATGTGTTATTGTTATAATGTTTTACATAATTATAAGTAGTTTAAAAGTGAATCATTTTTGTAAAAATTGTTTTCAATAGACACGACAAATCAGCAAGTTGTACCATATTTTGTAATAATCTTTCTTACAGGAAACTCAGAAGTTAAAAGTGTCTATTCATTTTCTGATACAATATATAAAGTACATCAACCAGTATTATATATTTTCACCAAAAAAAGGGAAAGAACAGGCAGTGTAGTAACAATTTCAAAGATTACTGAACCATGTGTAGTATTACTTACTCCTCATCAGTAAAGAATTCATTTTATCTAATAGCCTTAAAACCCTAAAATAAGAGTAGTTTATATTCTAAAGAGTAGTTTATGTTCTTTCCTATTCATATTACAAAATTTACTATTTAACTTGTAAGATACCTTAATACTGAAATACATGTACTTGTATTCATTTCCACAATAAGACATGCCAAAAATTAAAATATAATGGTATACAAATCCAAAATCACTTAGTATGCAATATTTAGCTATTGTTTCAAGAAAAGATGGTAACTAAAACAATAATAAGTTTTTGAGAATGAGCTTTATTTCTTAATCACGATACTTTAATCAATTCAATTACTCTTTATAATATCACCATCTACTTTTAAAATTATTCTTAGAAAACTAACATAACTGACAAATTAACAATATATTACAATTCACAAATTTCCTGTGATAGTTCTATAATACTACCAGAATTTTATTGTAACAGACCAGTATCATCAATGGTCTTCAAATACAGTAAAGAACCAATTTTCATGTTGTACTTTCAGTTAGCACAAATTTTGTTTGACTAGTTAACAGTACTCACATTTTTCCTTTCAGTTAGTTGCTTATAGTCTGGCATTCAGCCAAATATACCACATTTAAAGATTTGGATTAGAAGGTTTTGGTCTCGTAATTAGATTGAAATTATTCAATGAAGTTAAACTAGTAATCTTGTCTACCAAAAACGTAAAATCCCCAAAGACAAGTGTGCTCTATTTGATAATTCCTTAGTTTGCAGAGACCAAGAGAAAAACATTATAAAGCAATATATTGCAAGAATTTGTGTATCTACTTCAAAAATAATTTTTTATTCTATGCATGAAAAACTAATTTTGGTTCCTATGAAGTCCATTTCTTTTTAATTTGTATTAAAATTTTTATTTCTGAGGTAAAATTTTCAATAAAACTGTGAAACAAATAGTGCAACTACATAAAGACATTTAGTGCAACTCCTTATGATCTAAGATTCCAATAATTTCACAAATGACCCTATTGAGAAAGATGTCTTAATTCAGATACTGCATTTTTATAGCACACTTTTAAAATATTTTCTCAAAATGTACGTGCTAATAACAATTTATTTCCAGTTCTCTATTTAGTCACATAAATAAAATTGTCTCATATGTAGAAAATATTGTCAATCTCGTTTACCAATAATATCTGTTGATTTCTTCTGCCATATATGGTTAAAATTTAACTCAAGATTCTCTGAACTGATAAAATGCCCATTAGAGTTCAAGATAACATTGAAAGTTATAATTAATCATTTTGTGGATTACATGGGTAAAACAGTACAATCATATATCAGTTTACTTCTCCTCAGAGATAAAACCACCTTCTATCTCTATTTGTTTTAATTGATGGATGGCAGAAAATGGACTAAATCTGTCATTGATAAGAAAGGTGTTCATTTTTTATCATGAATCTCATTCTATTATGTATATTATTTTACTCATGGAAAACATTTTACTTTCAGTGAAAGTATTACATTCATACCTCAAACTCAATGCACTTTCACATGTAATCTGTAAAATATCTGTCACTTTTTCATTGTTTATTATGACTAATATAGATAACTAAAACATGATCTAAAGGAATTTCTCAAAAGCTAATGAAAAGTGAATGTTTTAGGCAGATTAAAATTGTTCAGTGTGCATTCTTAAAACTGACTTTCAGTTCATGACATATTGATTTTAAGATATTATTCTTGTACTGAAAAATACCTTTCAGGCTTTGATGCTTCTGTTTGCAATATCTAACGGTTTTTATATCCTCACTTGATTTCAAGCTCTTTTGATTCCAGATTTCCTCATGTGTTGGAGACAAACTTAAGTAACACTGGTTGTGTTCTCTTTTCTCAGAGCACTCAGAATGTGCCCTCTCTCACAATTAAAAATAAAAAAAGAATAAGTTGCGGGTGCTAAACAAAATTTAAATGCCGTTCTGAATATATGAAAAATAATTGTGAATAGGTTTAGTTTACTTATATAATTTACTTATATTCTGATAGATTTCTATTGGATGACAACTTTTATTCACATTTATTACAGCAGATTTTTACAATAATATAAGCATAATCCACCACCACTACTAATTAATAACAGCAGATAGTACATGATATTCCTTTGGAGCATTTTTAAAGGAAATCTTATGCCTCAGTGTTAAACGTACTACATTTTAGTTACCTTTTATAATATCTTATGAATGATGCTAAAACTATATTTTAAAGAGGATAACAGATTACGTACTGTTTTAAAGAATTACATATTACCTACCTGGTAATTATACTACAGAAGTGTAAAGCAACAACAACAACAAAAAAAAAAAAACAGTTTACGTGAGTTTGTAAAAAGAACGTCCCATGTAATTAGCTATTATTTATAGCCTGGAAACTGAGGCATGATTTCACTCATAATAAGAACTCAAAAGGCAATGGTATAAGGATATTTTTTCCCATTTTCCCAAGTTCTAAGTATTTAGGGAACTTAATGTCTCATTACACAACAAAATATTGAACTTCATGTTTGGAATTAAAAGAGATTAAATATAAGAATGTGCAGCAATTCTCCCAGGTAACAGAGGGAGATTTTGTTTTTTACTTTAAAAAATAAATGATGGTATTTTATGAGTAGAAGTACATACCCCATTGGGTGGAGATGAAATCCATTCCAATTCTGTTTGTTGTGCTTTAGAATCCAGCAGTAGTACTGAAAAAGAAAGTTTTATTTACAAATGTTACATGAGAAATTTAAATACACCTGTAAACATTTTTAAGATGAATCTAATTTTTATATAATTACCATTTTATAACTTATGAAATGCAGATAATTGTTTCTACAATTAAATGATGTAATACATAGAAACTTTATAAAAGTAAACTATTTTCTGAAGGAAAAGAATAGTTCATACCAATATTGTATTTTATATATTTTAAATTATATTTTAATTAAATATTAAATTTAAAACAATAGTGAGAGTAAAAAACTGAAATGTGATAAATTGTTTGTACAGTAATTACATGTTATAGTTTTATAAACCATGGATCGCTCCAGATTTTCTCAAATACAACAGTATGAATATAATAAGGTTTAATTCTCATATTAGCCTTCAGTCAGTCACTAATTTGCAACATTCTGCCAATAGTATTTCCTATTTCCTCCTCTTGAGAATTGAATTTCATTTAAAAAAAAAAGTTTTCCAGTATTTTCTCTCTTGCCAAAGTGGACTCATAGATATTAAAAACTGTAAAGCAAAGTTATAAGAAAAACAAATTGACTATTATCTACAAGGTATATTTTCAAGTTAATTAAACATCTGATTTCAGTATTTGTTAGATTTCTGAATATTTCAGTGGATTAGCAAATTCTCAAAATAGTATATTTAAACTCTACATTGACTTCTGAAATCAGTTGTATTCTACTTTTTGCTATCAAAAGGCATATGCAATTAATTTAATATCTATATAAAGCATAATAAATATTCCTAATAGAATTCATAAAATAATACATTAGAATGTGATACATTAATATACATCATACTTCCATTTTGATGTATTTTATTGCTTTTTGGACAATTACTGTCATAAAATACATCTCTTTGGTTACATGAGTTTGTGTGCTTTAAAAATATTTATCTGACTACCTCATTTTGGCAAATGCTTTAATTTGTGCAGAATTCACATTGAACACATATCTTTAGGTATGCAAATATGGTTAACATCAACCATCATCAAAATGCTAAAATTTTAACTTAAAAATATATAGTTGAATGATCTTTTAAATAATCAACAACTCTCAATCATTAGGAGGAAAATATGTACTACTTGAAAGGTAATGAAAACGTGTTAAGAAAACAAAGGAGCCCTTCATTATGTGTTCAACTGCTTCACTCTAGTCAGTTATTTCCTGTAACTGAAGATAGACTCAGAGACATCAGTTTTTGTCTTAGTGTGTAAACTTAGGATTGTCATGGATTCTACGTCACATACACACATACATAGACACACAAAAAAACTTAATCACAAACATTTGACTTCCTTTCAATGAGGAAATACATACACTCTTACATATCAATCGGTATTTCCACTTGGAACATCAAGAAATCCTTGGACTAGTCAATTTATGTGAAAAGTAATTTTTAAAGTTTATTAGTATCCTCAACAAGAGAAATGAAGCACAAGGAAATTGTGGGTTCTGGGCATTCTTCTTTTGAAACTACTTCTGTACTGACAATAGACAACTGGATTTAAAATCCAGGTGACCATCCTGGGTGGTTTTTGAAAGTGAAATTAACATTACGATTATTGTTTACTGCCACTGTCATTCCATCACCCCTCAAATCAGGCCAGTGGTGAGAGCCAAGGACTATAGTAGGACGATGATGACAAACAAGAGAGCAACAAACATCAAAACAAAACAGAAAC
Source organism: Aplodontia rufa (assembly GCA_004027875.1). Classification (NCBI taxonomy): domain Eukaryota; kingdom Metazoa; phylum Chordata; class Mammalia; order Rodentia; family Aplodontiidae; genus Aplodontia; species Aplodontia rufa. The sequence continues at coordinate 76,866 of PVKS010000662.1, read as the reverse complement.
TGGCCACCGAGCATTTAATCAGAAGCAGCTCTAAAGTGATCTGCGTCTCTCTTTCCAGGGTCCACTCTTGGGATAGACCCCCAAGTGCGTGCTTTTCCCTTTACGCGGGGAGTACCGAAAAGTATGCTCCCTTCTTGCCACGGCGGTACATCCAGGCAGCCGACTTGGGCGCGGGGCACAAGTCTACGGCTCCCGGGCTCCCCAACCTGCCGCGCGGGCCGGCATGGGTGAGTGCACAGACGCAAGACGCCCGGAGCACCCGGACCTAGACAGCCCTGGGCGGCTCGGGCAGCGGTGTCTCGCCGGGGGTCGGGGCGGGGCGTTGGCTGGGCGGGGCGGGGGCTGGAGAAGCGCAGCGCCAAGCATCCATTAAGCTTCCGCCAGACCTGGGTACTCCGGAGAGCTGGTGGCGCCCTCGCTCTTGAAAGAGCCGGGTGCAGGAGAGTCGCTTTCGGGAATCATCTCCTCTGAGGGAACAGCAGAGGCTACATTTATGAAGAAGAAAAGCAGCAGCTGCATTTAAGCTTCCAAGCATCAGATTCTGATTTATACCTGCCCTTCCAGTAGCAGGAACTGACCTCCGCAAGAGAAATTGCGTGGGGAAAGTAGAGGAAGGGGGTGCCTTTTCTTCTTCCAGCCACCTCCAACCATCCCAGAAGATGAACACTTGCTTGAGGCGCTTTTCGGCGCTTACCCCGGGGTGCCTCGACGCCACGGGGCGCCTTGGGGATTATTCCGTACCAGAGTGCCAGCTCCTGATCCCCACAGAGCCCTAGGAGACTAGCCACCAAGAAGTCAGGCGCACTCGTTGACCACCCACCAAAGAGCACTTCCCTTCACCTTTTAAACATTTCACCTCTTCATTTAGAAAATTCAAGCTCCTAGAATCAGAATCTATTCCACATAATTCGCACCCAGATAAGCCAAACCAGCAAGGGAGACATTCTGGCTGCAGAAACCTCTCCCCCTAGTGATGCAGTTATTTATAGCTCAAACTCCTGCCTGAGACTGCGTGTGCTCTGGGTCTGGTCTTTGCGGCTGCGATATAAACTTTTCCTCCGGTCCCACTACTCAGGAGGAATCAGACAAGGTGGTAGGGCTCAAGGTTTCTGATCGCTAATGTCAGGAGAATCGAACTGTGGATTTGGAAGGGTATGGTTGCGTGTTTGTATTAGAGGTCGGTCCCTTTGCAAACATGTAACCATCAGCTAAGAGGCACAGTTTTCTCTCAATGGGTCCAGCGCCAACGCAGAAGGCTGATGTGGAAATTGGGGTCAGAAGGTCAATTTGAAAGAGTAGAATATCGCAAAGGGTTTGGGGTTTGTTCAGTGAACGAAGAGGGGTGCATGAAGAAAATAACAACAGCACTCAAATTTCAGGAATATGATGTAGCGAGAACCGATACTATTTCCCTTCTTTATTACCACCATGACCTAAACCCAACGGATTCCTCCACTTGACACTTGAGAAATAAGAAATTATTCATATTATGTTTAAAATATCGGAATGGGCGCGCGCGCATACAAACGCGCGCGCGCGCGCACACACACAGAGATGGCCTGAAAGATGGGGGGGGGGAGGTTGTGACACTGAAAGACACTTCCATTGACAGGACTTATTTTTCCTCAGCTCCAACTACAGGCACCGAAAGGTATTTTACCTTTTGTCAATGGTTCAAAAGAGATGAAGGAAAAATAACTATATACGGGCTAGGTATCTAGCTGGCCAAATGAAACCTGATTTTTCCAACCAGAACTAATCCTCTGAGTCCACATCTTCCTCAAGGTTTGACTACTCGGACTCCTGAACTCCCGGACTGTGGGACAAATGATTGGCGACTTCCTTACAGATTGCACAGCTCCAGTTCACCTCCTGCCTCCCCAGCCCTACGGTGCCCGCTGGGCTGACGCTGCCCTACGGCCACTGGGCCCCGCGCGGTGAGCGCCCGGGGCGGACTTATACCCGCTCGCCAGGCGTGGGGCGCACGCGGGGCGCACGCGCCCCGCTTCACCTTCCAGGCGTTATTGTTCCGCGCCGGCGGGTGAGCTCCCACCGCAGGCCCACGCCGCCTCCACCGACGCAGTGAGCACTTCATTAGTAACCCGAAGGTTCGGAGCTCACAAAAGTCTCAGGCACTCTGGGAAGGCTCCAGGCTCGCAGCTCCCGCTGCCGCTCGCTGGAGGGCTGGTGGAAAAGCTAGGCGCAGCTGCGCTCCGCTCCTCAGTCTCCAACCCAACTCTGGCCGCAGCTCCCACTGGAGGCAGTGAGAAGGAAGAAGGGGAGAGGGGTAAAGGGAGGGATGAGACCAGTCCGCGATCCTAGGGGATTAGCTCACCGGCTGTCCCTTTCACCCTACCCCTACACCCTCCAAAGCCGCTTGTCCCCTCCGGACTGCCAGTGCGTGAAATCTCGCTCCCACCGGATAGACGGCCTCGGGCGCGGGGCTGCAGAAGGCTCGAAGCAGTCCAGGCTAGCGGACTGCCAGTCCTCCAGGAGCTGCCGGATCGGTGAGGGGGCGGGGAGCCGGCGGGGGAGGGTCGACCGGCGCCGGAGGCGCGGCCGGCAGCGCCGCGGACGAGCCGGCTCGTGCAGGTAGACAGCTAAATAAATAAGTCAGAACAAACTTTGGTTTCCCATCGCCTTACCTTCCTTCGCAGCCTGCGCCTCTCCCGTGTGTGCAAAGCGGAGCAGCCAGATGTAGCATAAAATAATCCACGAAGGGTACCGAGTTTGAAAAACCATGGTGCATGAGCAGGTTTTATTTAGGTTTATCTTGAGTCGCAGCTTTTTAAAATGCTCTTTGCTCCGAAGTGGTTTTCTATTATTATTACTGCGCTCCTTACATCTATTCCCCTTCTCGGTCCCAGGCCGACTGCTCCACGTTTGGATTTTTTATTTTTCCCCCCTCCTGTTCGTTCGCACCGTGTTTGCTGCCTGCAAGTCTCCGACTGCAGACCGGCCGCTTGCTCCACACTCCAATAATATCAATTAGGGGGGGAGGGGGCGGAGCTCCGATCCGAGAGCCTCCGCCACTCTGACTGAGTGGCAGGCGCGGCCGGCCTGCCAGGCGGCGATTCCCAGGGCCGAGGGGCGGATCCCAGCCGAACGTCAGCCTCAATCTCGGGGGCGGGGTCCGAAGCATGAGCCAATCGGCGCAGAGCGGAGTCGGGTTGCGGGTCCAGGATTCCCTCCAGGTTCTGGCTCTGCTGGCTCTAAATGCTCGGAAAGGGAGGATGAGGATGGCAGCAGAAGGGTGTTCGACTGTGGGCGCTGTGCTGTTAGCAACAGCAGTTTTTGTGAAGCTGAATAAATCCGAGAAAAACGCTCCCAATTTACGATCCTGTTCATAGCTTCACTCCTCGCGGTAATTTAGAAACCAGACGCAAATCCAGCCATCGCTCAGCTACCAAGCGTGGAGCCCGGACCGTGAAATGAACTGTGCCTTTAAGTGTCTTTTACTTTTTTGTTACAACCTCCGCGAGTCCGGTAACTTTGGCTTTTGCCATTTTTGAAAAGTTTCTACCACTTTTTTTCTATTACTCCAAGGGCATTTAGCTTTGAGCAGGACGCCCCCCCCCACACACACACACATAATGCTTGGAAGAATAAAAGTAACCGAATGTACTAGGTTTAAACAATGTTTTCGAGAATTTGCAACAACCCTTGTGGCAAAAGAAACAGGCATGGAGAAAGGAAGTCTTTTGTTTTAATCTTTACTTCATCCCCGCCCTACCATTTCACAGTACTTTGTTGACTGAAGTGGGACCTTAGGAGGGAACCTTCACAGAGTTCCATATCATTTTTCCTCACATCTTTTATCTTTTTCTGGGGTTTTCTTGAATTCTTCCTCTTTGATCGTTTCCAATTTCGCTGCATAAATCATTCTTAATTTGAAGGAAAACTGTCATGTATCAAACTGATAAAACATGGCTTTCCCTTTTCTCAAATATTTTCAGTAACTATGCGTAATTTTTTCTATAATTATCTTTCGAAGGAAAACTAAGAATAAAAGTGTAACCATTTCCAGTTGAATTTATCCAACCCGAACAGAAAGGATAATGCGCAAAGAAATCTGTTTTCCATTAGGCAGTTTTGGATACTTTGCATTCAAGAGGTGGGTAATATAATAAGAGAAAGAACTTTAAAACCGTAATTGCCAAATCATCAATTTAAAAGGTCACAGAGTAACTTGATCATATGTTTAAGATGAGTGTCTTTCTCTTCTTATTCTATAGTTCTTCCTTTTAAAAAATATTAATTCATTATTTCTGATAGATACAAAGTTTGATCCTGTGTAAGACTCCAAACAATTCCTATCATACACATTTGAAATGTAAAGTAAATTCAGTTATTTTTGACAAAAGATTTCCCAGAGAGTCCCAAGATTTTTTAAGTTTATTTTATAGTAAATTGTCTCCTATATTTTTTCGTTGCCTATTAAATTACACTGAGGGAAATGAAATTTCTTTTTCAAACCTCTTTGAGTCTGTACTTTATTTCTTAAATGTATATGTACCTAGCCATTACACCTATTAAATACTTTAGAAATTATATCTAAAGGCATTCCAAGTGCCTTATGAAGGATGCATAGAAAAATATAAACTACTTAATAGAGTAATCCTGGAAACACACAAAACAATATAGACAGAGCACAGTTGTAATAGAGAAGATAAAGCAGTTTACTTATTTAGGGTAAAAATTGTAAGCTAAAACATTAGAATTAAAAGCATAAATCTCTATAGATAGGCTTTAAAATTCACAGAACCACAAACTTACAAATATTAAACTACTTCTAATAGTCAAAATAAATTCTCCAGGATTTCAAAACTTCCCCTAGGTTCTCACCCTCACTTCTTAGAGTGACACCATGATAGCCTTTAAAGTTTAAAATATTCCTTTCATCTATTGAATGACTAATACTCAGTGATGTGAATACAAATACTCTTCCATTAAAATCAGGAAAACTAGTAACATCCTTTTCTTTCCTGATGAGTGTAGATGATATAGAGAGATCCCTAATTGTGTCCCCTCTTTGTTAGACATAGGAGCATGTGTAGACCCACTTTTATTTTTAGAGATAAGAACCTTCTCATTAACTGTACATGAGCCAGGCTGCTGACTGTTTTCCCTGAAGAACTGCACAATACTCACCTACCTCCTTTTCTTTCTTTGGTAGTGCATAGGCGTATAAATAAAGAAGTCACAACATTTGAAAAAAAAAATGACAGTTGAGATTGTGTATTATAAAGCATTATACAACATGTTTTAATATATAAATTTTTATTAGACTATTTGACTAGCAGTACAGCATATAACTCTATTCTACATAAAGCCACAGAAATTATAAAATAGCAAAAAGTTTACCATTTTAAAATAACAATAGTGAATTTCTCATCATTTAAAAAGATACTTTATTTTAGCTTGATTTCCATTTTTTATGCATGGCATTTCTAGAACAAATTTGAGAAAAGTAAAGTGTGTATGTGTAAAATGAACTGAAAAAGAATTCATTTCCTTGAGTAATACCAAATGATGTATATAACCATCACAAGTGAGCTAAAGCAGAAATTCTGAAAAGCAATTTTATAGTTTTTTTGTAATCATTGTACAATGCAGTTCATAAAGTCAACATACAGTTAACAAATTTTAAATACATGGAAAAAGATACTAAAATTTCAATATTTCTATTTATACCCCCTTCTTTGAAACACATATCACAAAGGTACATTTGAAGGATGAAAAATGCCCATCTTCCAATGCAAGGAAGATGCACTCGATTTTTATGTACCTCGTGTTATTTTTTCTATATAATTCTACTAATTATACATAACTGTACACATATCAAGTGAAAAAATTCAAGTACACATCCCAAATGAAGTTTCAACTATTATTATTTTTTTATAATTTACTATATTTACACACTAGGAAATATTCTCTAATTTTATGACAAATAGCTACTTAGACTAAATTATAACAACTTCAGGGAGTAAAGTCTATGAATTTCCAAATAAAAGAACTGTATGTATGTGTGTATGTGTGTGTGTGTGTGTCTAGAATGGGTCTTTAGAAGGTAAAGGAACAACTGGAGATTTCAGCAAGTTACAAGTCCAAGGCTCTCAAAGTACATAGTTAACAACAACAATGAAGTCAAAGGGCTGTTTTTGAAACTACTGCTTTGGTATTTACTGTCTAAATGCATTCACAGCTGGTAAATGTGAAAATGTAAGTTCATCATAGAAAAAAATGGGTAAATTAAACTGAATTAGGAAAGGTACTATGTAGAATAAATTGATTATAACCAGAAAAGAAACATTATGTCTCATTTAATATATATTATAGAAAATTGGGTTCTCTACTTGTGATTTCAGTCAAAATGTAAACAATCTTTCCACTGTGCAGGAAAATAATTTACATATTTACATTAGCATGATTTATGTGCTACATATAAAATATTTATTTGCAGTCTAATGTAAAAATTGTACACAAGCTAAACTCATAAAATATAATAATAATTCCACTTATTCTTTTCACCTTCAGATTTAGCCGACAGTATGGGGAAATCAAAAATCAGGAATCAAATAAAAATCATGATTATATTTTGTGTCTTATGAAATTTAACAACTTTTATGAAGTCAGTTAAATGGTCAAAGGTCAGAAGATTACCATAAAACTCTTCAACTGCAACTATTGTGTTAATTTAAGTCAGCTTAACAAATAAAAGTATTATTTATATCTAAATCATAAGAATTAAAAGTGCCACTGAAATTTTCTGATTACTTAAAATATAAAAAGCGCTAAGTCACAAAAGTTTTATTATTTGAATTACACTAAAAGAACTAAAAATAACTGGAGAAATGTGACATATGATACTCAAAATCTCTAGTGCTCTCAATTAGAATTTTTTTTTCTAATTTGATTTTGCCTGGGAATGTTCTTTGTTTTTCAATACTTACACTCATTTTTCAGAAACTGACCAGTGCTGATAAGAAGACCCTTAAATTTTTGCAAATGGCTTCTACTTCCTTTCATAGTTTCTAGGCTTGCAAGTTTTCAATTCTTTATCCAGTGAACTTTTAGGTGTCAAGAGAGCTGTGATAATTCAGTGACCACCAGGGGGCACCAGACCTCTGGGTGGCCTGGCCAATCAACTCCACACTAAAGATGAGCTAATTATGAAAATGCGTATTTGTGCATGCATATTGTAAATACATACATATTGTGAATATATAATATTTACTCTCACTGATACTTTTGAGTTTCTTACCCTCGCTGTATTTTTGCCCACCTATTAAATACTTGCATAAAATTATGATATGACCACTTTATTATAGAGGTCCTTAAATGAATAGGCTCAAATGTACCTAAGAAGGTAAATATATTTCAGAAAAGTTATTTTTAATTTTTAAAGCAAACATCTGGAGAATTCTGACTCTCCAGACAGATCTCACATATCTTCTTTACTCTCTAGATTCTTATCCCGAAATATTTTACCCTCGAAACTGGGCCAGGCAGGGATGGAGTGAGCTAGCTTTGGGACTGTCATTCAGAGGATCCAAGTTTTTATAGGTCCTCTGAATTTCCCAAACTTTCTGTTTTGATAAGTATTTTAAAGACCATTTTTTATCCTAATTCTTCCACAGTTAATACTAAAAATGAAACTATGTCAAAACTGACTACACACAAAGAATTCTAAGACTAGTCTGAACAATAGGTGTTTCTATATATCATGGTAATTTAGGAGTATTTTTGTGATGGAGAAAGAAATGCATGAATGGGTGCCCCCTAGTTGTGAAATTTTAAAGCTATTGGCATCCTCTCAAAGCAAAGATTCTACACACTGCCAAATGTAGAGCCTCATAACACCCTTCGACTTGGCATACAAGTTGTTTTCTGTGCAGAAAAAAGGCAAGTTTGTCTAAGAGTCAAGGACCTTTCCGGGAGAAGGGAACCCTGACCCAGTTCCACTTGAGTTTCAACAATATTAGAAGTTTTAGAAGATTAGGGCAGTTTTCACTGAGCTAGAAAGATGAACACTCAAGAAAGAAAATTCTGAGCTTAATTTTTGTTGATGAAGGCATGTGCCTAAGACTTGAAGGCTCCTAAAACCCAGGAACCCATCTATGATGTTTGTGCTGATTATGTAAATATGAACAAAAAGAGCTATACTATTGCGACTCAAATGTGGAGTGACATTATTGTGGGAGGGGATATACAGAAGAAGGTATCCTTGTAATAATATTAAATAAAGGCAGTTTTCAAAAGTTATACCAGATGGCAGTGATGAAAATAAAGTTAGTACTAGATTGAACACATGAAATCTAATTCCTTTGGGTTGAGCATGTTTCCAGGGTTTCTTAGACATAATTAAGGATCGGGGAAATCCTCAGACGAAAGATGCTGAGTTTTCCCAAAGTTTGGGCAAGCCCACATTAAAAAGATGAGTGACTATTTTTTCTTGGTGATATGAGTTAATTATTTAGAGAATCAGAATTTGAAGAGCATAGTATTTCAGGAGGCGGGCTGGAGTGGTGGCTTAGCAGTTGGAGCACTTGGCTGGCATACACAATTATCTGGATTCAAATTCCAGCACCACATACACAGCTAAGTGTTCAGAACAAAAGCCACATGAAAAAATAAAGGTGATTCTCTCTTCTCTCTCTCCCTCCCTCCGTCCCTTCCTCCCTTTCTCTCTTAAAAAAAAAATCTCAGGAGGAGACTACTACAAAAAAAAACCCCAATTTATAATTAGGGCTTTCAAGTATTAAGTATTTAAAAAGACACTAGGTGCATCAGGAGATGAATAAAGAATACCTCTTTACTCAAGAGACATAACACCCATCAAGATGCCTTTGCAACTCCTACTTCTTTTCAGAAACAGAGAGCAGATCATGTGCTTAAGAGAAAAAGGTAACCAGGCAGTTTTTCTATGTGTTGATTTTGACTATATCAACAGTGATAATATCTTTTTAACCCTTAACCACCAAGCGACATCCCCACCGCACTCTGTCTCTCCCCACCCCTCTCCAGGGTCTAGCTAAGTTGCTTAGGGCCTTACTAACAAAGGCTGACTTTGAACTCTTGCTCCTCCTGCTTCAGCCTCCAAGTTGCAGGGATTACAGGGGTGTACCCTACCTGGCTGATATCTTCTTAATCACACTATTGACCGTAAGCCACAAGATGATTTAGTGCACATTCAGGACTTTGTCATCTGGCTTATCTAAACTTGTTACCTTTTCCCCTCTTTTCACTCTAATCACAGAGAAAAAATTTGTGAAATTTTCAATCTATCTTAAATTCAATGAGGTTATTATTAACATTGTTTGGCTTTATATAGACACTTTGGTGTAGATAAAGCTGCAAAATTAGCCTAGCACCTTCTCTAGGCTAGATGAAATGACTGAATTCTATCTTCCTTTAATTATTTTAATGTCTGGTGGTCACTCAGCAATCTTGAACAGGGAGGCAAACTTTGGTGGCAAAGTCTGTAAAATTTAAAAGACATGACAAACAGCAGAAATTTGCCTCCTTTAAAGATAGATAATAACCATAAAAGACATTTATTGATCTCCAAGTACACTGCAAAGAGAAACCACATTGCATTACAATAAAAGACAGGATCTCTTCGGAAAATTTTCTCAGACCTTAACTTGTATTTAATTTGTCTCTACTTATCACATGTCTATCTTTAACAATTTGTACTATATTTGCATAGTCCTTATAATTAAACTTTGGAGAATTTATCCAATCATTTCCAAGTTTGGAAATGATATAATAGATTGAATATGACTCACTTACACTTGTTTTTGTAGCTATAAAACAAGGTTGTAAAGAAAGATTTTAAATGAAAAGTGAAGAAGTAAGGAGCTTAAGATGAATGTTAGAATTCTGCCTATTCAAATATCTTAAAAATGTGAAGAATGTAAACAAAATGCTCTATATTCAATTTTCTTATTTTTTATGAATTTTAATACATAAGATCTATTTAAAGAATAATTAAATAAAATTTTAGTGTTAGAGATATATTGTAAAAAGAATGAAATTTTAGTATGATGGTGAATCTTTGTACAGTTGTAAAAAATATTATTTTGCATTTTATAATATTTTAGCAATTTCATGAAATACGGTTACTTCAAAATATATTTTTTCAGAATTCACCATTATAAGGTGTTCATTCCAGTATTAAAAATAAGTGCTTATCATAATTATTTCTTTAAACATCTTTTTTGAATCTCATAGATTCAAAAATATTTACCTAACTGCATACCCATGCTATGTATTGTTTCTGAATATCATATGATTCGTACATTTTGTGTATTTATTTACACTCATTGGATGGCCAATGGTCTCTATGTTATTCCTATCCAAGTTAAGCGTAGCCTTAGGAAGGCAGTACATGTGGTACTTCCCTACTCAAAGGACCATTTTTAGTTTTTGAATCATAGACTATATTAGGTTTTCCAAATCTGGTATTCCAGCCCCTATCTCAGGCCCACACTGTGAGCCTCAGAGATACATTTTCTGATGATCCATATCCTTCTAATGGTATTCCTATCAGGATCTTAGTTGTATGCTTTTGTCCTTGCTACTTGCAGACACGCCTTTTTGGTATGGACTGCCTGCCATCTACTGCTCTTCAGTGCCTGACTTGTCCTGCCATCTGTTAGACAATTATTACTATAGCTTTTCTGAATTTTTCTGAGCCCACCGTTTGTATGTAGTTCACTTTATTTTCTGTCAAAAAATACGTAGAACAATATACCACCTCTCTTTCTAAACTACTTCCATTACCTTCAGATCTGGATATTTCCCTTAATACAACTCCATATGTCTTATTCTAGCCCTGATGTCATCTACTCCATTCCATTTTTCTACATTTAGCCAGCAATGCCTCTGCCGTATCATGAGGTATCACAGAATGCATTAATCTCAGATTTCAGAGTATCAAGTTGCAGTTCATGTGCATGGAGTTTTAAAGCATTATGCTGTACTTACCGTAGTATAGTAGAAAAATGCCTGGTTTTAGAGTTAACACCTTTTTCCTCCCTTCATTTATTTCTTATTCCTTTTCTTTTCTTCATTCCTCCTTTTCTCAGTTCATCATCTTTTTTAACACATTCTGCACTCTTTAAGCTAGATAATGGTATGCAAAATTGCATAAGAAATATTTTCCCTTTTGGTGCTCACAACATACTTCTTTTAGTATGTAGCAGAAATATACACAATTAAGATACTGTTTTTTAAATGAAATAGGTACTTAGATAAATATATTCAGTACAATAAATCAGTCCACAGAGAATATTCTTTGTTGGCATTTTATACTGACATTGGGCTTCAAATAATAGCTAGCCAGACAAAGGGAATAGGGAAAGGAAATATCAGAGACCATGATAATATGTAAAATGCACAATGGGGTGTATATAAGTTATACTTTTTTGAGGAAACAGAAAGTACCTTAGGCATTTTAGGCAGAGGAAATTTAATTTGAATAATAAGATGCTCACAAAATTTTGTGAAAGTACTTATGTTAGTTAAATATAACTGCATAACAAATTAGACCAAAATTTGGGATGCTTAACACAACCAAGATTTATTGTCTCATGGTTTCTGTGGGCCAGGAATCCAATGCAATTTATCTGGGTCCTCTGGCTGAAGGTACCCCACAAGGTTTCAACTGTGGTTACAACTGGACTATGGTCACCTTAAAGTTCAAAGGCAGGTTTTCCTTCTTAACACATTTGTAACTATTAGGTCTTAGAAGCTTTACTTCTGAGATCAAAGTGACAGGCCTCATTTCCTAAGTGGCTGTTAACTGAACTTCAAAAATTATTTTCTATATATTAGTAACTTAGAAATTTAGGTATAAAATGCAGCACTTAAATTTAAAATCCATTATCTATCCCCTAGATGTTGGATAAGTCTGTTAACCGCTATCTGCCTGGGGCACTGCCCATGCAGCCAGAGTCAAAAAAGCATTGTTCCCGTTATGGATCTCTCCAGTGGCTCCCATCTCACCTGGCGCTGAATGTCAAGCTCATTAACAGCTCACACAGTCTCTCTAAGCTGTCAACCCCTCCCCTGCTCCATTTTGCCTCCTCTTTCCTTTTCTCATTACACTGACTTCCGCTCTTCTAATGCCAGTCATTCCTCTACTTCAGGACATTTGAATTCCTTCGGCCAGGGGTGTAGTTCCTCTAGACAATTGCATGGATCATTCCTTAGGTTTGGCCATAATCCCAGAATATTCAATCCTGAACTCCATAATCTTAAAAAATCAGAATTCCTGAAGTCAAACATTTCTAAAGTCTAAAATCCATCCTCAAAACTCAAAATCCTAAATGTGGAATTCTGAAAAATTTAATCTTTAAAAGACTTTCATTTTCATTTTTAAAAGGATATATTTGAAAAATATTAAAAACATGACAAAACACTTTGTAAATCGTTTTATACAATAAAATAGGCAATAATAAGATACATGTATTCAGAAACATAAATACTCAAGATTGTAAAGGACAGTCCCATAGGTATAACAGCTGTGAGCAAATAGAACATATTAATAAAGAATAGGCCAAAAAGATAAATATATAAATGCATACCCCTATAATTGATAATGAGTTTAATCAGCTTTATAACACAGTTATCTGAAATACTTTACAACCAAAAAGAGCTTTTCTTTAGAAAAGATCCCTCAGAAACTGTAATAGGTTACCACTTGCAAATGTAGTTCCTCAAAGAGGAGATATATTAACCAAGTTTATTTCTCAAAAATGCAGTATACAAAAAAGATATCTCTTCATTTACTTAGGAACTTTCTACATTTTTACATATATGCAGAATGCTTACATGTAAAGTCAACATGGTGATAATTCACTCTTCAGAGAAATTGCATAAGATAAATTAGAGCTAAGTGTTAGCAAATTCATACTTCCAGTAGTAGAAATGATGTAATTATAAAATATATAGCAGAGTGAATTATAAAACACAACAACAACAAAAAATGTTAACAATTTAAAGTCATGGGGAAAAAAACTAAGAAGAAAATTCAACAAATAAAAATGTGTATTACAATGATAGATTTGTGGGCAATTGCTTTAAAGATAGTCCATAAGAGCTGGACAACTTCCATGATTACTAACTATGGTTTGAAATCTTGCATCATGATGAACAGCTGCTTTTCCTTGTTAGGGCATGGTTCACTTTATAGAATGTGTTCAAACTTATTTTCCATCCAAAGGATCTCCCCACCTGATCCTTTTGAACTCACACACCAATCTTCAGGAAACACGCTCACAGACACACTGAAATGCCAAGGGTTCCGGCATTCACTGTACCTAATATGATGTAACTATTCTTCATATGGCTGAAAACATAGTAGTTCCTTTCCCAGAATTCATCTTTCTATTCCTCTATTATACTCTTGATTTTGTTTTGTTTCTTCCCTAATGAGAATTGCATTTTGAGGGATTTTAGCTTTCAGATTTTCAACATTTTGGGAACTTAATTTTTCAAGATTATGATATTGGAAATTTGAGCATAAAGATTTTATACTTTAGGAATTTCCACCTTTCCTCCATCATGGCATTTGGCATTATGTCTTTCAGAATTATGATTGACACCATCCTTTGTCATCCTATTACCTTCTTTAGATCTACTCAATTGCTTTTTCCTGCAAAGGTTGTACTTGGACTTCTCTATTCCTTTTTCTTCTTTCCCCAAAGATTTTAGAGCCATTTAATACATTATATCTTCATTTACCATGTTCATTGTCTCTCTATACTTGAATATAAGACTTATGAGTACAGCGGATTTTAAAATTCTGTTTTCCTGATGCCCAGATCAGTGCTTAAATGCGTATTAGGTTCTTGGTCGTTGAATAAATGAATGAGTAGTTTTCAATTACTTTGGCCATGTGTTTTATAATTAGGTTTTTGAGGTTGCTTCTAGAAAAATGTTTGACAAGGACATTTTCTACAGTCTAGATTATCTGGAAGCAAGATTTTTGGCAGTGCCATTAGGAATAACAATTTGAATCTTGGTGATTACTAGAACAGCTAATATATAAAATTTAAAGGAGGGAAAACTATATCAGAGGATATATATTCATTTTTAAAGAGAGCTATAAATATTAAAATGTAGAAGATAATTACTAGGGAAATAGGCAGAATTAAGCAGGATGAGTTCTCATTATAAATGCTTAGTAATTTTTTTAAAAAAAATCATCACTAGCAGAAGCAAGATGGGTGGCACACCATAGCCCCATTTTTCCTGCTTAAAAATGAGGAGTGATAATAAGGCCTAGATCTAAGACATAAAAATATATTCTCTGAAACCCACATTATTTAAAGTAGATCGTGTAAAAAAGCTTTGAGCTTGGGTTCTTCAGAAACACCTTGGAAATATATGCAAATCTTGAACAAATGTGCACTGTTGTGGGGGAGTTTCTCAAACCCAACTGACATCAGTATGACCTTAGAAGGTTTTCCCATACTGCTAACTAGATCCCGTACCTGGTCTTTGGCTTAATTCAAAGTGCTCGGTTCTGCCAAATGCTGACAAGAGGTTATCACAATGAAAATTTGAATCAGACGAAGAAGTGGTCTTGAGTTTTACACAGTTAATGACCTTATCAAAGCTAATTTGTATGATTAATTCTATGTTACCAAAAAGGAAACTAAGGCACAGGCATTTGTTAATTGCTAAAGATTACACAAATACAGAATGCAGAACTATGAATTGAATACTTGTTCCTAAGATTAAAGACTTTTTTGAATTGAAAAAAGATCATTTATGCATAGGCACTTTGTGATGAATCAGAATCTTTTTGTGTCTTTGAACTTATTGTCCAAAGGAGGGATAGAAGCAGAAGATAAAAGTTTTGACTCCATGATAAGCTTTCAGATATTATGGCACACATAAGATTGGAAAGTGATAGCAACATATCTTCAACTAATTGAAACTATAGGATCATATAAGGAATTTAGTATTTAATTCTGCTTTAAGAATGAACTAGGGCTAGAGAATGACTTATTACAAGGCTCTTAAAAATAAATTTTAAAAAAGACCACTTCCCTGTTCCTAAAAATTGATTAAGATGTTTTTTTAGGATGCAGACACAGAGTTCTAGGACCTGACATAGTATGACCTACAGAAATCAGAGTAACTACAAACCTCTGAGGAGCAGAAACAGGAATAAGAAGAGAATAGCGGTTGGGGGTGTTATTTAGAAAGCCTAAAGATTCCACCAAAAAACTGAAACCAAATTCAGCATGGTAGGATACATTATCAACATACAAAAATCAGTTTTCCTATATGTATATAAATAATGAACTTACTAAGAAATCAGGAAAGCAATTACAATAAGCTAAACCAAGGAGGTAAAATACTTCCAAAATTAAAATTAGAAGATACTGAAGAAATAAATTAGGACACTGGAAGATGGAAAAATCTCCCATGTTCACAGATTGTGAGAATTAATATTGTTAAAATGGTCAAACTACGAAAAGTGAGCTGCAGATTCAATTCCATCTCAATCAAAATATTAATGGCATTCTTCATAGAACTAGAAAAAAATTCTAAAATTCATACTGAAGCAAAAAAAAGAGATGCCAAAAGAAATTCTGAACAGAAGAGAGCAATGTGGAGGCATCATAATACCTGATTTCAAAATATACTGCAAACCCATTGTAACAAAAATAGCACAGGACTGACAAAAAAAGACACATACACCAATGAAGGAGAATAGAGGATCTAGAAATAAATCCAAACAATTCTCAAAAATGTTGCCAAAAATCTACAATGAAGCAAAGACAGACTGCAACAAGTGCTGCTGGGAAAAATGGATATCCACACACAAAAAACTGAAACTAGACCCCTGTCTCTCACCTGTTCAACACTCAACTGAAATGAATCAAAGACCATAATTTAATACCGTAAACTTTGAAAATATTAGAAGAAAAAGTTAGAGAAGCATTTTAAGATATTGGTACAGGTAATGATTTTCTGAATAGGACTCCAACAGTTCAGGAAACAAAAGCTAGGATTGATAAATAAGGTTATATCAAATTTAAAAGTTTTTCACGGTAAAGGAAACAATCAACAGAATAAAAGATAATCTGTAGAATGAGAGATAATCTTTGTCAACTATTCATAAGATAGAGGATTAATAGCCAGAATATATAAGAACTCAAAAAAATGTTAACAAGTAGAGACTTCATGAGTCTTCTCATGAAGACTCATGAGAAGTCTTGTTTAAAGAAGAACAAGTAACCTAATCAATAAATGAGCAGAGTTGAACATTTCTCAAGACACCAAATGCAAAGAGCCAATACAGATATAAAGAAAATGCTCAGTCTTTATCCATGAAATGAAAATCAAGACTACCTTCCTGCCAACAAAAACAAACGTTAGTGAGAATATAGAGAAAAAGAAACCCTAATGCACTGTTAGTGGGAATACATATTAGTACAACTATTATGGAAAAAAGTATGGAGGTTCCTCAAAAAATTAAATCGGAACTACCATATGATCCAGTTATGCCACTTCTGGGCGTTTAGCAGAAGGAAATGAAATCAGTCTACAGCATACCCACATTTATTGTGGCACTATTCACAAAAGCCAAGACTTGGAATCTATTTAGGTTCTCATCAGCAGACAAATGAATAGAGAAAATATGACATATATGCACAATGGTTTATTCCTTAGTCATGAAGAAAAATAAATCATGTCATTTGTAAGAAAATGGTAGAACTGTATAACATGACATTGGTGAAATAAGCCAGGAACAGAAAGACAAGTACTGAAGATTTTTTCTCATATGCGGAAATTTAAAAACAACAAAACAACAACAAAAAAAGCATGACTTGGAAGTGGAGGAGGAACTATTAGAGAAGAAGAAGAAAAACAGGAAGGTGGACAGAAGTGAGGGAAAGAGGACAGAAGGAATGATTTACATGATCAATACACAATATATACATATCTATAAATGTTGCAGCAAAACTCATTATTTTGTACAGTAAACATGCACTAATTATTATAGTAAAAATCAAATATACTCAATTATATGACTAAGGTGGTTGTATTGATTTTAACATTAATTATGTATACTAAAAACTTAATAAAATGCATTGAAAATAGTAAAAGTGAGGAGTGCCATCAGCAGCTGCAAGATGGAGCATAAATGCCACTACATCAGGGGCAGACTATTCCACCAGGACCGACAATCAGCTGTCTATTTCCCCGTATCCTCATCCACTTAAGTTTCTTTGCTTTGGGTCAATTATAGAGACAAATTTGAGCATAGATCCTGTCTCCTTGTTGGTCAACCTAAAAATAGGTCTTTCATTTGCCCATCCTAGTTATTTGGGAGTTTAAGGCAGAAAGATGGCTTGAGCCTCAAAATTTAAGACTAGCCTGGGCAACATGGCACATGGCAAGACTCTGTCTCAAAAAAGAAAAAAAAATATTAGATTTAGCTCTTTATATTATTATTATAGTTTGAATTATTTTTCAACTCTGGATTCTATTTCATTTGTCTAGATGTTTATCATTAGGTCAATACTATATTTTTTTTTTTAAGAGAGAGAGGGTCAGTGAGAGAGAGAGAGAGAGAAAGAGAATCAATTTTTTCTTATTTAGGTTTTCATGCGGCTTTCTTTGCTCCCACACTTCATTGTGTTCGTACGTGGTTCACACTCACATCCTGGTGCATTCCAGGAAATCACAGCAACCACTGAGGCACCAGCACCCAATACTACGTTGTTTTTATCATTGTGTTTTTAGTAATAAATTTTGAAATTGAGAAATATGAGTACTATAGCTTTGCCTTTGTTTTCCACATTGTTTCGCCTGTTTAGGGTCCTTGCAATTCCATATGATTTAAATGAGCTTTTCCACTCCTGCAGAAAGGACTTTGATTTTAATGGAGAATGATTTGGACATATAGAAAATTTTTGAGCAATATTCCCATCTTAGTATTAATTCTTCCAACCTATGAACACAGATATCTTTACATTATTTAGATCTCCTCTAATTCCTTTTAGTAACAAGTCTTTGACCTCCTTGATTAAATTTATTAATTAGGATTTTATTGTTTTGGTTGCTGTTGTAAATCAAACTGAGTTTTTTTTTTAATCTTCTGTATACTGATCTTATACCCTGTAACTTCATTGTGTTTCTTCATTAGCTCTAGTAGTTTTCTTCGTTTTAAAGTTATTTATTTTTGTTGATTTTGTTTTATTTTTGCCTGGATTGCTTTGTGTGTGTGTGTGTGTGTGTGTGTGTGTGTGTCTGTGTGTGTATGTATGTGTTTACATTCTTTGGAATTTCCTATGTGTAGGATAATATCAATTGCAAATAGAGATATTTTGCTTCTTCATTCAGTTTGGATGACTTTTACTTCTCTTTAGTGCCTGTTTGCTCCAGATGAAACTTGCAGCACACTATTGAATATTAGTGGTGAAAATGAGCCCCTTTCTCTTGATCCTGCTTGGAGTGGCAAAGCCCTTAGTCTTTCGCCACTGAATAGATGATGTTAACTGTAGGGTTTTTTTGTAAATACCTTTTAACTTATTGAAGAAGTTCTCTTTTATTTCTAGTTTTCTAAGTGCATTTTTTCAAGAAATGGTATTAATTTTTCCAAACATCTTCTTCTGCACTAATCAAGATGATGATGCATTTTTTTTTTGTTTTGTTCTATTTGTGTGGTATATGACATTGATTGATTTTCTTATGTTGATCCACCCTTGCCTTTTTGGATTAAATCCCACTTGGTCATGATTCGTAATCCTTTTAATATGCTGCTGAGTTAAGTTTGCTAGTGTTCTGTTAAGGACTTTTGGTTTAATACTTACCAGAAATATCAGTCTATGGTTTCCTTTTCTTCTGATGACTTTGTTTGATTTTGGCATCAGAGCAATACTGGCCTCATAGAATGAGTTAGAAAGTGTTCTCTTTTCTCTTTTAGTTTTTGGATACGTTTGTAAAAGAATTATGCTAATTCTTCTTTAAATATTTGGTAGGCTTCACCAGTGAAGCCATCTAATCCTGGACTTTTCCTTGTTGGGAGGTTTTAGATTATTGATTTGATCTCTACCATGTGCTCAGGTTTTTCTCTTTCTCTGGTACTTTGAGTGTTTCTTAGAATCTGTTCATTTCATCTAAGGTACATAATTTGTTTTTTGTTAGTTGTACATGAAATTCAATATGATCATTTTTATTTTTGTAAAGTTCTTTGTAAATCATCATTTTTATTTCTGCTTTTAGTATTTATGTCTATTCTTTCTTAGTTTAAAGATTCGTCAGTTTTATTGGTCTTTGTAAAGAACTAAATTTTGTTTTTTTATTTTCTGTGTTTTTTTAATCTTTATTTTATTTATCTTTCTACCCTTCACTTTTGCTTCTTTCTAATAACTTTTAGTTTAGTTTGTCCTTCCTTTACTACATTTTTTAGGTGTTATGTTAGGTTATAATTTGAATTTTTTGCTTTAATTTCCCTTGTGCTTTTTTTCTTGATCCATTGGTTATTTAAGAACATAATGTGCATTGCTTAATTTCCACTTATTTGTGAATTTTCTATTTTCCCTTTGTTATTGATTCCTTTTGCAATGGAAAATATTGTTTATTATTTTTAATGTATATTGAGACTTACTTTGTGGCCTAATATATAGTCTATTCTAAAGAATGTTCCATATGCACTTGAAAAGAATATAGATATATATATCCATACATGTATGTATGTGCATATATATATATACACACACACACATTTGCGTGTGCGTATATATATGTATATATACATATGTTTGTGTGTGTGTATATATATATATATATATATATATATATATATATCCTGTTGCTTTACAGTGCTCTTCAAATTCTCTATTTTTTTAAAGGGAGGGTCAGAGGGAGAGAGGCAAAGAGAGAATCAATTTTTATTTAGTTTTTCATGTGACTTTAATTGCTCAAATATTTTGTTGCGTACGTGGTGGTGGGGTTAGAACTAGCATCCTCACACATGCCAGAAAAGTGCTGTAACTGCCAAGCCACTGCTCCAGCCCCAAAATCTCTATTTTTAACTGATATTCTAGCCATTTTTGAGAGTGAGGTATTGAAATCTCCAATTCTCATTATAAATTTTTCCTTTCAATTTTGCAAATGTTTAATACATTTTGAATTCTGTATTTTTTATGTCTATATTTACAAATGTTATGACTTCATGATGAAGAGCTCATTTTATCAATATTTCATGTCCTTCTATGGCTTTGCAACAAATTCTTAATCTCTATTTTATATGTATTATTAGTCTAGTGCCTCCAACTTTCTTTTGTCTTTTTCTTTTCTTTTTTCCTTTTTTTAAGAGAGAGGGACAGTGAGAGAGAGAGAGAAAGAGAGAATCAGTTTTATTTCAATTTTCACGTGTCTTTTATTGCCAGGACACTTCATTGTGTATGTGGTACTAGGGTTTGAACCCTCATCTTCATGCATAACAGGCAAGTTCCAAAACCTCTGAGCCACTGTTCCAGCCCCTGACTCCAACTTTCTAAATTACTATGTGCTCAAATTTATTCCATTTTCTCACTCTCGTCCAATTTGTATCTTTTTTTTTTAAAGAGTGACAGTAAGAGAAAGAGAGAAACAGTTTTATTTAGTTCTTTTTTTTTTTTTTTTTTTTAATGTAGCCCTGGTTGCTCTGAAACCTGGTTGTGTACGTGGTGCTGGAGTTCCAACTCAGGCCTTCACACATGCCAGGCAAGCACTGTAGCCGCTGAGCCACCACTCCAGCTCCCAATTTGTATCTTTGATATTATGTTTTAATATAGTGTTTTAGTCAATTTGTGAATATTTTACTTAATTTTTTAAATCTAAATTTCCAAGGGAAGTTGGCCTATAGGGTACATTCTGGCTTATGACATATTCATTATTAAATTGTGGTGTGTTCATGTCTTAATAGTTTAAATAACATTGACATTATTGTTCCTTCTGTGGTTATCTAGAATTCACCTTTTCTGGAACTGGACTGGATTTGCCATAATGCTTTTTTCTATACTAAGCTGCCACTTTTGAAGCTTTTGCCACATTTTCCTCCTAAATACTACTAACTTCTACTAACTGTCTCAAAATTGATCTGTAACTCCCAAATTTCTGTGGGCCAGTAATATCTGTCAGTATATTTCATATCATATTTCTAAAACAATAAACTACAAAAGTTTTAGAAGTTTTCCTTTTACCATTTCTCATTTTCTGATAACCATGATTCCTGTTTTCCTTTCTGTTAAAAAATTCTCTACTCTCCTTAAATGACTGGAGGTAATCATATGATAGCTCTAGAATTCCTCAGAACTACTTTAACTTGACAGAAAAATTTTGAACATTTTTTTTTCCTCTCTCACTTTCCTTTTCATGCCCCTTGATTCTATGACTGAAAAATGCACTGCATTCTATTTGGATTGTTTATTTCACTTCTTACATGGTTACCAACAAGGGTGTATTTCATAATATAAGCAAAAAATCTTTAGTGTTGACTGAAAGTTGTATGTCAGGATTTTACTGTCTGCTTCATTTTTCAGCTCTGTAACTGCAGCTGAGTCACTTAACTGCTGTGTGACTGTTTTCTTCCCTAAATAGTGGACGTAATCACTGATGACTGAGGACTGAAGGACTAAGGACTGAAACCAGGGCTGCTCAGCCACTAAACCTCATTCCCAATCATTTTTATATTTTTATTTTGAAAAGGGGGCTCACCAAATTGTTTAGGGCCTTGCTAATTTGCTGAAGCTGGCTTTGAACTTGGGATCCTTCTTTCTCAGACTCCTGAGTCACTGGGATTATTGTACCACTGTGGCTGTCACCTGTTGGGATTTTTAAGAAATTAATGAGCTTCAAACTGCCTATATCTCGTAGTACAATAATAATTTTCTTGCAAATTTTCTGTCTCTGGGGAGAAAAACAGAGAGATACAGAGAGATCTTGCTCCTGTGTTTAGCCTTGGAGCCCATGATAACCAACTGAGCCTGTTTCTTATTTCACATCTCAATTTACAGGATAATTGTAAGTTCTACTCACAGAGTCCTTTCCTCTGGGACATAGGTAATCTTTAAATATAAGTTTCATGACTTAACTTCTTACAATTAAGCATTAATCACAACAGAGTGCTACAAAAACATGTCTTGCTGTCAATTATTTTAGTCCATATTGTAGAGCCAAGGTTGAGATTATAGGAATAGAAACAATTTAATATATAATCATTGAATGAATTACCTCTCGAATTAAATCTATCACTTGCTAAGTTATGCTTTACAATAATATATATTACGAAGAATTTCCAGAAAGAAAACAGAACCTCTTAGACATAGAGGTGACAAGGATTCTTGATAAAGAAAGAATTGAAAGTAAAGAAAGAATAAGCTTCCAGGCATGCTGTATCTCCCAAACTTTTTTTTTTTTTTGCGCAATTTATTTATAAGCATGCCTCCCTGCTTATGGCTGTGCTTCAGAAAGCTTGGCCTGCTGTTGCTGACCTCTCTGATTGTCACTATTACTTGTCAGATAAATATTCAAATATTTATTAAATGCTTTTTCTTCTTTAATACTGTCATCTGCCTTGAATAATTCTGTTATGTTCCACACCAGGAAGTGCCCACAGACTTGAATTTTAATGTTCTCGTACTGATGCTAATGTCTCAATAGCCCTCTCAGATGCTCTAGTTTCTCAAGGAGCTAAACCTGCTGTTTGTGGCGAGCTCAAGTGTCACAGCTGTGTAGACTGTTAAAGAGAAACATGAATTGGATCTGCAACTTCATGCTATATTGGCAGTGAATTTTGTGAGCCTTCAAAGAGACAGGCCTCATTCCCATTGCTATTCTGTACAATTTAGGTCAGCAACTACTATTTCATCCACGATAAGGATAAACATATAAAATATTTCACAAGACACTACCAAATAACCAAGGAGCTATAATGTGAAGCAAATCATAAGGATCACACAAGCAAATGTCCAGGATGTCCTATTTTGTGATGCTACAAGCAGAGGTGGTACAGTGTGATATAGGATACCATGGGCTGGCAGGAATGCTCCAGTTTTGTTTTTCTGTGTTTGTTTTTTCTTTCTTTTTTTTTTTTTTTTTACAAAAATTTGCAAAATACTATAGCTATGTATCTTCAATTTTAGTTAGACTTCAGGATGGATATTTTTCTTAATATTTTTTAATCTCCAAGAATTCAGAACAATTGTGCACTAAAAGCAGTTAGAGGGTACTTTCTCTAGTCTTAAAGAAAATTTTAACATTCTTCTTAAAAATACCATGGAGAACTGTACTAATTTCCTCATCATACATGGGTAGTTCTCCCTCTGCTTATTTGCCTCTCTTACATGAAAGAAAATGTTTTCTGCACAACTAGGCTAGACTTGAGCTATAAGTAGAAAGGATATCTCCAACTATTTGTGGGTGCAGAAGGCTGTGCCACCCCTCAGGGTCTTTGAAAACTTCTATAATTCACCCTTTCTCATCAGAAGAGAGCAATTTTCTTGCTCTGCTTATTCCATCCTGGGCAAGAAGTTAGTATAAAAATTATTTTACTTCCAATTCTTATCCTTTTACTCTTCTCTCTTCTAGCTCACTCTCCATCATGTTTCTTACAAGGATTTATATTATTCTTTTAGAAGTGACAGCTCAAAATACAGTTAAAATGTATAGATTCGGGCACAGTAACTTCTGCACATTTAATAATATTCTGTATCACATAGTTCCAATTATTTTCTTTTAGACAAAGTTTCTTTTCTAATTTAATAATTCAGATTTGGATTGTTCCCTCTTCACTGGTCCACCCTCCCACCCCCCAGATTGGTGGTAACAGAAAAAAACATTTTAATGCCTATATATGTCACATTAACAGTTCATATTTGGCAAAAACAGGGCTAATCCAGTATTGCTTTATGAAGCTGGATGGAGGAACTCTTCAAAATATAAGTGGTTCAATTAGTCGAAATCAAAGTTATATTACTTTTAGTATTAGGTGCAATTAACATATAACAATAAAAGTCAAATCAATGTAAACTTGCAAACAGTGAAAGAGATGAGCTTTAGATGAACTATTTAATATAGCCCAGAAAGGCAAATTCTAACCCATTATCAGACATGAAGAGAAATAAATGAAGGAAAACTGAATGATTAAATGCTTTCATCTGGAAATGTGATTTCAATATTCAGAAACCCTACAATTCTCGTAATTCATCATGGTCTTTGTTTATTACTAATAAATTAATGTGCTGATGGAAAGAATTCATTACCCTTTCTACACACTTCACTAGTTGCAGGTCATTTATTAATCTATGTTATCTGGTGAGACTAAAACAGCTGTAATTACATTGTTAAACATTGATTAATAAGCAACTCTCATAACTAATAAAAAAAACATGTAAAATGTGTATTCTTTCAAGTATTCAGCTTAAAGTTTTACTCTCCTCCTGGGAATAAAGAATTTCAGGATGCCATTAATATTCTTTCTGCACAAAGTTGATTTGCTTTTGCAGCTGCTTCCAGTCACACCTATGAAACCCGATTACCAAAAAGAATTCAATTAAACTGAAGAAACTCATCTTGTTCATGAAACAATATTAATTCCCAAAAATTAACATCCCAAAATTTTTATGATTTTTAGTTATTTTCCTTTAATTTAATGTAAAAAGGGTGCTCATTCAAAGATGTGTTTTTATTTCCTCTATTTTGATTATACAATTGAATACACATCCAATTGCGGTTTGGAATTTAAATATTTTACAGATTGGCAGTACTTCAACAGCCAGAAGCATATTAAAAAACTCTGTAGTTACTGTTTATTAGGTTTCCAATAGAATCAGTTTGATTTAAGTGTTACCAGAACATTATTAAATGCCAGATATTTTGATTATCATTAACAGTAAACAAGCAGACTACCTCTGACACATGAGCGAATTATGCAATTTCCTTTCCATCAATACTGCAGAAAATAAGATGATAATGTTAAGAAATAGTTTTCTGGTACTGTAGATGTTTCAAGCATAACCCAATGAAATTCATGACTTCTTAATAAAGTGCCTCTTGTGCTGTCAAAAATTCATCTTGAAATTTGAGGTGCCATATAGTTTCTTGTATCTTTGTCACAGAACTGAGTGCTGCCACTAATTTCTTCACATTCCTATTTGAGCGTCAAGTGTAAAGAGGTAGCTGTCTATTTTAGGCAGGGGGGTGGTGGTGTGGCAGGAGCTGAGGGTGGGAGTCACAGGTTCAGTTTCCGGCTTTGTCACTAAATAGCCGTGAACTGGGGAGGTTGTCTGAACTCTGTTAATGTGAGAGTGAAGGAGATAATGTTTTCAAAAAGTGGCAAGCACAGAGTGGTTGACTCACCATAGGCAAGTGTGAAATGGTGTTTTCCCAACTTCCTTTGCATGGAAATTTGTGAGCAGAGTTACCAGGCATCGAACTGCTGAGATTTTCAAACCAAGATGCTCTTCCTCAAATGACTTCTCAACTACCTGCTGATTTCTGATACCTGAATTTTGTTGTTGTTGTTGTTGTATATTCGTTCAACATAGTCTTACATTTAGGAGGGAATTGTTGCCACACAGTCATGAACACATGCGTAACAACAGAGCAAGTCCAGGAGGATGCTAGTCCATGATCTTCCCGCTTCCGGTTCCCCCCAGTTTTATGTTTCTCCATACTTCAACCCCTTGTTAGTTGGGCTTCACATGGAAATCGAAGATTCCCCACTGGGTAGATAACCCCCCTACTCCCATCCTCCAGCTGCCTTGATTTCCCACCTATTTCCTCTCCCGCTCTCTGCTCCCCTCCCTTCAACATCCAGCATCATAGGCAAGATTCCCCTTGCTTATGTAATAATTCACCCATATTGAAGTCATTATTAGCTTAGCCAACTTTCAGTCTGTTTCCGGTTGCATTCTGGCTTCCATATATGAGAGAAAACATTCAGCCCTTGAGTCTCTGAGTTTGGGATATTTCACTCAGCATAGTGCTTTCCATCTCCATTTAGTTGGCTGCAAATGCCATAATATCATTCTCTCTGATAGCAGAATTGAATTCCATTGTATGTATGTGTGTATGTGTGTGTGTGTGTGTGTGTGTGTGTGTGTGTATGCCACAGTTTTTGAATCCACTCATTCATTGAGGGGCATCTGAGTTGGTTCCACAGATTAGCTATAGTAAATTGAGCTGCTAAAAATATTGATGAAGCTGTACCTTTGTAATACACCAATTCTAGCTCTTTTGGGAAAATGCACAGGAGTGGGATAGTTGGATCATAAGGTGGTTCCAACCCTAGATTTTGAGGAGTCTCCAGACTGCTTTCCAGAGTGGTTGTACAAGTTTGCAGTCCCACCAACAGTGTGACCGTGTTCCTCTCTTCCCACAACCCCTCCAGCATCTGTCATTGTTCTTATTCTTCATTTTTGCCACTCTGATAGGAGTGAGGTGGAATCTCAGTGAATTTTGGATTTGCATTTCTCTGATTGCTAGTGATGTAGAGCATTTTCCATATATTTATGGGCTTTTTGGACTTCCTTCATTGAGAAACTTCTATTTAGCTCCCTAGCCCATTTATTGATTGGATTATTTGTGGTTTTGGTGTTCAGCTTTTTGAGTTCTTTGTATATTCTGGTATTTAGCCCTCTGTCTGAGGTGTAGCAGGAGAAGATTCTCCCATTCTGTAGGTTCTACCTTGACAATCTTGACTAATTCTTTAGGCGTGCAGAAGCTTTTTAGTTTAATGGCATCCCATTCATTTATTCTTGGCTTTAATTCTTGTGCTTTGGGAGTCTTATTAAGGAAGACGGTGCCAACAGCTACGTCCGTATAGTGTTGATCCTACTTTTTCTACAAGTAATTGTATAGTTGCTGGTTTAATTTCCAGATCTTTGAATAATTTTGATTTGATTCTTGTGCAGGGTGAGAGGTAAGGATCCAGTTTTAGTTGTCTGCATACTGATACCTGAAATCTGATGTCAAGGTTCTATCATTTATTCTTATCTAAAGTAATTCACTTCAATATTACCAAAGAAAATAACTGAGAATTTTTTTTAAAAGTCTAATGATTAAAAAAATAAAGGGAAGGCAAGCAGATAGAGCCACCACAAAGGGAAGCCTAGGTGAGTCACTCAACGGGACAGAAGACTACACCTGCTCTTGGGGAAAATGTGGTATCATCCAGCTTGTGACTCAATGCTGCACACAGAATTCATATGTATTAGATGCTTTTGAGTACAAATAACAGAAGCCAACGAGAGAATTCTGTGGAAAGTTTTTGAAGCTTATGTAATTGCAAAGTAGCTAGAAGGCTAGTTTAGTGGAATGGATTTCACTAAGCACTTCCCAGTAACAAAAGTATAGGAAGTATTACAAGTGTTTTTAGCAGGGATTACACAGCCAGGTTACTAGTGCTACCAAGAAAATGAGCAGGGTGCCCTGGGTCTAGAATAAATCCTCCAAATTTAGTGTCTTGGGAAGGGACGCATCTCATTCAATGCCTGTAGGTGCAGAAACTTGCCTTGCTGTGCAGAGGGCAGGAAGAAAGTGGCCTGCTGCTCTGGCTTTTATAGTCAGGCTCCACAGAGACAAGAACCAATAGCAAATGCTCTCAAGAGGGGAAGAAGTTGGATGCTGCAAAAACAAATACATGAAGACAAACTAGTATGGTATAGCACCAAGTTTATATGTAAGTCTTCTAAATAATAACACAGAAAATGATACATGATTGATGGTGGAATAGAGGTTCCATCTCAGTTTTGCTTAAAGAAAGTGCTATAACGTGGGGCCTGGGCACCTGTTTGAAGGAAGATATATAATTATTTACTTTCTGGGATGTGCTAATGATATTTATCTCTTTTATTTACCTTGTTTGGAGCTCAGGGAGGCTGACTTCTACCCTTACATCATCTGGTCTCCTTTATCTTCTGGCTGGGTTCAGAGAATTGGAGATAAGGCCAGGAGATGGAGAGGAGGAATGAGTTGTTATATTTGATTCCTTAGCTCACTTTGTGTCTGACTTCAGGTTGGCTGTAGCTATCGCTGTGCTAAAAGCCACACTTCCTTACCTACTCTTTCCTCTTCCTCTCCTACAGTTACATGGTTACCTAGGTTCTATGGATCCTCATTCTCCTTCCTTACTCAGGCCTTGGGCTTAACCTTCTA
Source organism: Aplodontia rufa (assembly GCA_004027875.1). NCBI lineage: Eukaryota > Metazoa > Chordata > Mammalia > Rodentia > Aplodontiidae > Aplodontia > Aplodontia rufa. The sequence goes on along the minus strand of PVKS010000662.1, from coordinate 48,690 downwards.
TCATAAGCTCATGAGCTCTAGACACTTCTTTATCATCCTTTGTTTCTCTTTACTTTGGCTGAAGCCTTTAAAATAGCACCTTCTGTGAACTCTCTTCAGTCACAGACTCCCTTTGAGTCTATCTGTTTTCTTGCCATAACCTGACTGATACAGCAGGCTGCAAGACAGGCCATTGGCTGTGAACCGACCACCTGCTGTTCCACAGATGCTTTAGTTAGCATTTGGGTAAAAAAATGATTTGATAAATCTTGGGCATAATCCATGGTTTCACTAACATTTCTTTCCAGCTTCTAAAATAAGGAGAAATTGATATTAGGCTCAGGTAAAAACAAAAGAACCAAAAATATCATCACAACTGTGTTTTGAAACAGATTATTTCAAATCCTCATCTGAAATAATGTTCCAAAATAAAGTCTGCATCATTTTTCTGATCACCAAACTGTTTTTAATTGTGACATATGCATCCTGGAAATAAAATTTACATAGACCATCCTGGAAATAAAATTTACATAGACTCAAGTTTAAGGAAAAATTTATAATTTAGCATATTAATTTTTTATTTTTTAAAACCTTTAATCATGAAAGGACAGTGAGAAGGACACTGAGAAGAAGGACAGTGAGAGAGAGAGAGAGAGAGAGAGAGAATCAATTTTTTGAGTTTTTCACGTGGCTTTCGTTGCTTTGACACTTAGTTGTGTACGTGGCGCTGGGGTTTGAATCTGTGTACTCGCGCATGCCAAGCAACTGCCTTAACCAGCAAGGCACCGCCCCAGCCCTAATCATGAAATATTTTTTAAATTATTTTTAGAATACTATGTGATGTGAACCAAAATTTTCAGAAGTACAAATAATCACTAGCTAGAAGAATTTTGTTATTATTTGTATATTTTTTCTCACTTTCTAGTCTCTTGACTATACAATACACTTTACCTGGTGAAACCTTAATGACTCCAAAGTTCCAAGTTCATTTGAAGTGAACCTTTGGATTGCACAAGAATATCCCATTTTTTAATAGAAATATCATCTCCCCTGGCTTTCATAACAACAGAACTTCAGTTTTTTACTTGCTCTATCATCTTAATCATAATAATAATAATAACAATAATAATAATATTAATATTAATATGTTATATTATATTAATCATAGTAATCTTAATCATCTATAATCCTTTTCTGGCACTCCTTTCTACTTCAAATTCTTAAATGGTTCTGAGGGAAAGCATTGTTCTTATTTTCTCCGTTTCCCTCCTGTTTTCTCTTGTTTCTTCTTTCTTGTCTCATCTCCATTCTCATTTTTCCTCCCCTCCATTCTTCTCCTATAAGTGATTTCATTATCTACAAATGCATTAAATTTTACTTAGACCAGAGGCTTCAAATTTAAATACCAACAGGTGCCCAGGCAATGCACATGAGTGAGGCAGTTGCAGGTAAGCATTTGAGCTTCCTGTAGTGGTCAATGGAGTAGAGCAAATGAAAAGTTGCAGCCTTGACTTAGTAAATGGGATATCTGTTATGTGGTGACCTGATCCATGGTCCTATGAACATATTATATGTTAAGAAAAATTAAATTTGGTCTCTGAATTTTTAAATGTTCTTTCAGAAAATATATTTTAACACCCTGCAACTCAAACAAAACACTTGTAAAGCCCAAGTGACTAGTTTTTAATTTCTTAAACCAAATGTTTATTTTAGGAACTGAAAACCTGATTTTCTAACATTCTTCTATGTGTGGCTTCCTCTTGATACATAATCAATATGTCCCCAGACTATAATTACTATCTTTTATACCCAAATTTCCTCTTGATTTTCAACACTTCCATTACTCCTGAGATCAATTGCCCAAAATAGAATTCTTGAAATTATGTTTGTCTTCTTACTCTTCCTTTCCCAGCATTTCCAAATGCTGGATCCTGCCTCTCTGGAACCAGTTCTTTTTTCTCCATTACCACTGCCCCTGTTGTATCTCTACTATTTTAATACCATCTTGGGTGGCCTCCCTAACATCAAAGTATTTCCTTCTGGAAAATTTTATTTTGTATGTATTTATATATACATTTAAATTTCTGTTGGCTCTTCCCTACCTTATGGGACTTATCAAGTCTGTTTTTCAAACTTCCTGGGAAGGGATGCTTAGATTATGCAGGGGAATTTTAGAAACCCCAACAAACCGTAGCCCAGTTTCCTGTAGTATCCATTTTACTCATTTGCAACTGAATCAAAACATTCCTTTCATGTTATTACAAACAAAAGAGTAGAATATAAATTTTTCATTAATATTCACAAAAAAATAAGAATTAAATTTTTTTTCCAGATGTTGCTGACAGACTTATGGGGGTAAAACTCTATAGTTTCTGTATTATTATTTTGGCAAAAGTTTCAACAACATTGTCTTAAGATCAAAATTCAAGCTATTTTCATGACATACACAGCCTTTGTAATTTGGTTCTGATTCATCCTCTTTCTCATTTGCATCTCTCGCTATTATTCACACTGTGCCCATATGAGTCTTTTGCGTTTTCCCAAATTTTTCTGACCCTCTTTCTTCTCACTGTTGCACAAGTTCTCTTCCCTTTCTTCAAGACTAAGGTCAAAAGTTAGCTTTTTGTGAAGCCTTACCAGTTTTAAGGTCTTTAACCACTTTTCACTTGCATTGTATTCTAATTACTTGCTAAAATTGTCTCTTTCATTACACTGTGAATTTCTGGAGAGCAGAGACCTCCTTTTAAATCCCTAGTGTCTAGCAGAGTGCATGTTAATGATTGAAAGAATGAATGATGAAACTAGCTGTTGAATATATTAATTTAAAAATATGTGTGTGAGTGTATGTGTGTGTGTGAGTGGAAAAAAAAAAAAAACCAGAAAGCAATTCCTATAACTGATCTAGAGATGAGATTTGGGGTAGGCCAGATTGTATACCTTATCAATCTTTGTAATCGAAATTAGAAGTAATTTGGCCAGTACTTCTTGTTTGTAAATAGAAATGCTGTTCAATGATTTTTGTGATTTAATAGTATGCATATAAGTTCAGGAGAAATTTAACTACATTTTTGTTGTTGTTGTTCATATCCTCTGCTCTCCCTTCTCTACCTTACTCTCTGTCTGAGGAAATGAACAATTTGTATTGCAACAATAGGGCTCTTGTATAAGGCCCAGGAAGACCCCTTAGAAGATCTGAGACAGGGAAGAGAAGGAAGTCAGGGTATTTGTTCTTTTTGGCTCTCTCTCTGCAATAGTCCAGTAGCTGCTGCCTGCCTTCTCCTGTAGGTCAGGGTACAACAGGTTCCCAGTTAGTACTTATGCCAGAGCGCTTTGTGATTCCCCTACACCCCCATCTCCATAAATAGCCCCTTCTTAGAGTAGCTTGTGGAATTATCCTGATTTGACTGCAGCATCTGTTTCTTGTTGGGAACCTGACTCATACAATTCTCTTCTATTTCCAAGAGTTTTTATTCTACAGACAAAAATCCAGAGTTAGAATGACTTTTTTCTTTTCCTTTTTCTTTAAATACTTTACAGCGGTAAGTTTAGTTCACCCTTAGGCAAGTGTGTGTGTGTAAGACTTGAAAATGAAATATGGTGCTTTTGCAAAATATATTTATTCCCAAACCATAGTTCAAAATTATGTAGATTGAACAGCATTTATATTTTAAGATAATTTTCTGTTAAGTAGCTTTATTTATTCAAGAACATAAATCAGTTAAAATATGTTAAATTATTTCTCAGGGTAAAACTAAGTATACAAAAAAGCTTTCATGAAATTTTGTGCCTAAAACAAATAAAACTTAATGTGAAATTTTCTGTGGATTATAATTGATACCAATAGTAAGGAAGATATAAATAGTTTAGAAAGTTTTCAAGTAGTTTATATATACTATAAAAGATGAAAATGAAAGATATAACTATGAGTGCACGGTGACATAATTACAAAATATTAATTGATATTATATTTAAGATTATGGAGCAGAATAAAAAAGAGTCACCATGTATTCTTAGAATAATATGTTTAGATTTCTGAGAAAATTGTTTCAGTTTTTATTCCAAAGTATTAAAACATGAATATGTGCTGGAAATGTATAAACAATGCACTCAGCATTCATGCTGTGAGACAGCCTAAAAATGAAATTTGGTTAAGGCTCTATTGATAATTTTCTGAATAATTCTTCTGCAAATGATGCCCAACAGACTTGCTTCTTCTGTAATGTACTTTACAGTGGAGAAGTTTGCAGTGCTGTTTCTATACATAGCTGCTCAAGATTCAATTCTTTATATTTAAAAGTAGCTTAATTAAAATACTCTTTAATATAGAAAATAATTCTAAAGTGCATGTATACATTTAACCTCCGTGTTTTTCCTACATTTATTTAGCATCATTACTTTTATATTTTTTCAAATGGTAGATCTTTTCCACAATTCCATTTCAATCTTCCCAAATGATTGACCGCATTCCACTATCTCAAGTTTCGTGATTCTGACTTGTCAGTTTTCTCCTAAGTATCGCTTGTGGGTGAAGTTAATTGGCCTTTTCAGAATCAGGTGCAAGGCTTTTTTTTTTTTTTTTTTTTTTAATGGCACTGTCAAATACCACAGAAGCTTGGCATTATTGGTGCTGGTATGTTTGTGCTTTGGGGAACACTTCAGACTTCCTAAGAACAACACATGTCTTTGAAAGGCTAACCATGACCTGATACTGGTGCATGTGGTACTGAAGTTCATCTGTAAGAAGAAATGCAGGAGCCTATAAATCATTTGGTGCCATCTGGATGGAGATATAAACTAGCGGAAAACCTCAAGACAAACAAAATACAGTCACAACTGGAGACTCTCTTGACTTCTGACCCTGCATTCTACCAGTCTTCTAGGCCTGATGCTAACCTTTCTACTAAAACTTTTCCATTGTGCTTTTTCTCAGGGCCCACCTCAGTTCTTTTTGTCTTCTGTCCCAACTCCACTAATGGAGTGGATCTGCATCCCGTATACTTCTATAATCCCCTACTTCTGTGCCCATCTTGACTTGGAGAAGAACTTTCGAACAGTTCAAAACTCTGATCTGAACATATAACCCTTTGTTACTTTTGCAGCCAGAGGCTATGAGATGTAGACCTCAGTCACATTTATTCTTACCCCCAGGGCATCCACTTCCCAGAACAGGGCTAATTAATAACTCACTTCCTTTTACCCTTTTTCCTTTTCTACTCCTTTCTACAAGTACAAAAGTGTTGCTTCTAAACACTCACCTACTAATTGGTCCCTTATTTTCCACCACAGACCTGTTTCTGCATACTGACCATTTCCCCCTACCCAAATTTCCTGGGCCAACAACCAGATTATAGCTGTGCTCTGTTTTCCTGCTGGGATCTAACACCTGCTCTTGAAAACCCCTCCAAGACTTTTGTTTGAATCCAAATTGAGTTTTTCACATTCTTTTTACTTTGTTCACAGTCAGCACCACCTCCTACCGCCCCCCACCTTCCCCTTTCAACTGCTCTTTGTAGTTAGTCCCACAGTAAATTTCACTATTGCATTTTAAACATGTTCTCCACACCTGTTACTCTCTGGTGCCTTCAGATTAAGGTTCAAGTGGCTTCATCCATGCCACTCTTTTGTTTCCTTGATTGGAATTCTACTTCTCATACCCCATCCAAAGTATAATCTGTCCCCTATGTTCCTTTGCTCCTTCAGTCACCTCCACAGAACAGTTATTCTAAGCATTCTAACCTCTCTATTTCTGTTGCCAGACTGCTTATCATTGCTGAAGGAGTCTAACTAAACAAAATCATAAGGCTGCAAACACATTTGTTGTTTCTCCTCAGACAGACTTTGATGGCAATTTTCATATTTATTTGAGAGTCACATATTCAATCCCTTTCCAGTTCTAAGAGCACTTCTGACCCATTTCCACATCTTCCACTCTACAATCGAACCCCTACCACCACCTGCCCTTGCACACTTAACAAATAAGGAATGAATCTCTTTATTTTACTAAGAGAATCATGGGCGTCTTGGGGGAGCACTCTGAAATGCCAGTATTCATTTTCAAAACAGCATCAAATTAGCCCTTGTGTGAGTGTGTGTGTGTGTGTGTGTGTGTGGCCTGCCACCATTCCCAAGAATGACTTTTATTTTCTACTTTTAATAAATATAGTTATTGATGTAATCCTCATCTTTAATTTTCTGTATTCTCTTGACCAACAGATAAGCTTTAGTATTTCCTTTCTTTGCCTTTTTTTGCCTGGTGAAATCTATGAAGTCTCTTTAATTTCCTTCTCTTACTGAGAGGAACTGTAGTTTTCACTCATTCTTCTTAACTTCCATACATCTAAGACACTTAACAATTTTTCTTTATGTAAGTTAGTATGTATGCCAAAAGTATATAATAATTTAAAAATACTGCAATAAATATGCACCAAGTTTAAGAAAGAGATAATCACATATAATTGAATGGGTTTCTGACACTTACCTCCCTTCTGTCCTGGAGGTAACTGTTATCTTATATTTTATGATAATTGTTTCCTTGTTTTCTTCAGGGTTTTGCTGTGTGTGTATGTCCATAATTAATGTATTATTTCTATCAATGCAATACTTTTCATAACCTTTTTTGGTTCATCCTGTAGACACTTATTTGGTCTGATTTCTGTCAATCCTTTAGACTATGAGCTTTTTGTACATTTCATTTATCAACAGAACTTAATTAGTGTCCAGAACTTAGTAGTTATTTCATAAATACGAATTCAATGAATTAGTAGTAAAAGAAGACACTTGAAACTGAAGCTTCTCATAAATCCAGAGTTCCTGTATATTTATTTCAAATTATTTAAGTAGATGAATATATTTTGGGCAGAGAGATTTTCAATCACAAGAATTGAAAGAAAAAGCATAATCTAGTTAAAATTCTCTTAAATAATGCCAGTTCTGTTGCTAATTGACTGCCACTTTGGGCCATTTGCTTAACCTCTTGGTCCTCTGTTACCTAATCTATAAAATGAGGTTGGACTAAATGATCTCTGAAGCCCTTTTACAGCTGTGAAATTCTATAATTGTCATCAATGATTGAATAAATAAAAAAATTCAATTAACAAGAAGATCTTAATCCCTAAGCATTATCCATAAATTGAGATTTTACTTTTGCAAAGAGCAATTATTTTATATACACAGTAGGAAAAGAAAGTGTTCACATGCCTTCCTTTCTAGCCACAATTCAATTTCATCAGCAAAATTATTTTTACATAATGTGAATAATGTTTTCTTAGTCAAATATGGGAAATTTCCTTTTTCTTTTTCTTTGAAAAGAGACCATTTAACCCATGGATTCATTCAGTAGCTCAGAATAGATGTATACTTTTTCTTAACCCAATCTAATAAGGTATGTTAGGTTGTACTCTGGAATTTAAGAAGGCCCTCTAGACTCTACCTGGTAGATGAACCACATGAGTATTCCTTAAGTCTTCAACTACTGTACTTGGCATCAAGTGTATCTGTACTGTCCCACACTCAGTCTCCAGGTTACCTTGTTTTTATTTGATCATCTTAGTCTTTGTTCTGCCTCTTTCCTATATGATCCTCTGTCCTTCCTATGTTCAATTCCATGGAGGGACTTCTGTCTAATCTCTTCTGCCTTACAGTCCCAATTAGAACTGCCTTACAGTCCCCCTATGAATCTGTCCTTTGATAGAAACTCTTCATTTAATGTGTAATTGCTATAAGATAAGAATCTGGGCACATATATCATCATGGAATTAAAAAATAATTTCAAAATAAGATATTTTTGTGAATTTCAATAGCATTATTGTGGTATAAATTGCATATAATAACCTTTACATATGTCAAATGTATATATTGAAAGGTTTTGACATATGAATACATTTTTGAATCTGTCAACAGGATCATGAACTATTCATATGAAGCTTTATAGTTCCTATTTTCCACCCTTCCTCACAATCACATGGTACTCCTCTGCTTTCTGATTCTATAGATTATTTTACTTTTTAGCATTTGTATGGGACTAGAGAGGTGGCTCAGTGGTTGGAGTGCTTGCTTGGCATGTGCAAGAACTCAGGTTCAAATCCCAGCACCACATACACAACTAAGGGTCAGAGAAATGAAGGCCAGGTGAAAAAATAAATAAAATTGATTTTCTTTTTCTCTCCTTCTCTTTCCCTCTCTCTCTCTCTCTCTTACAAGAAAATTGTACACAAGTCAATTCATAAAATATGCATTTTTATACCTGGCTTTTCTTTCAGCATAATTATTCTGAGAGATATCCATATTGTTGCATGATAGTAAATAGTTTTTTTCCCATTTGCTATTGAACAATATATTATTATATAGAATAACCATAATCTATCTATTCTTCTGTTGAAGGAGATTCGAGTTGTTTCCAGGATCCTCCTTTGACAAGTAGTTTTTATAAACATTCACGTTCAAGTTTTTGTACATATATAGTGTTTCTCCTTTTGAGTAAATACTAGCACAAGTGTTACTGGAATATGGTAATTATTTTAAGAAACTGCCAAACTATTTTTCAAAGTTGTTATATGAGACTTTTTGTTGTTATTGTTGTCTTGTTTTGTTGTTTTTGCAGTACTGGGGGTTGAATCCAGGGCACTTTACCATAGATCCAAATCCCTAGCCCTTTTTATTGTTTATTTTGAGTCAGGGTGGTGTCTTATTAAGTTGCTGAGGCTGACCTTTAATTTGCAATCCTCCTGTTTCAGCCTTCTGAGATGCTGAGATTACTGACATGCACCACTGAACCGCGCTATTAATAAGTCAGACTATTTTAACAGGATTAGTGGTAGAAGGGTCCAGTTCTTCCACATCTTCCAAACATAAAGTATAGTCAATATTCTTGATTATAGTCATTCTAATAGATGTGTGGTAGTACCTCACTATGTGCAATTATTTAGAATATACAAAGAACATTAAAACTTCACAAATAAAAGAGAATTGAAGTTAAAGAATAAAAAACAAATAACTCATTGAAAATGGGATAATATTTAAAAAGACATTTCACCAAAGAACATATGCTAATAGAAAATAGGCATATAGGATAATGCACTAGAGAAATGCAAATTATTGTAGATATTTTGATTTATATATGAAATGGTAAAGGTTAGCTACCATTCATAAAACCTTTCACTATTTTCCAATATTGTTATGTGTAGTTAAAAATATATTGCATGTGCCATTTATGCCTGTATGTGCTCTAATGTGCTGTGGAAGAATTTAGCCCATAACTATTTATGTTTCAAATTATTTCCTTATATGGATTACCATGAATAAAATATGTACACCAGTATGTGTTTTCAAATTATCTCCCATAATTGGACTCTATTTACAAATTCCATCAATGAATGAAATTCCTTCCTTTAAAAAGTTACAAAAGTACTAACTTTTAAAAATATTTCCAAATTTTTTGCTGAAAAGCTGATTTTAATTTCAATTAATTAAAATGTCCTAATTACTCTTACTATTCTTTTTTTTTTTTTTAAGAAAGAGGGACAGTGAGATAGAGAGAAACAGAAAATCAATTTTATTTAGTTTTTTATATGGCTTTAGTTGCTCTGACACTTTGTTGTGTAGATGGTGCTGGGGTTGAACCAACATCCCTGCCCATGCCAGGCCAGTGCCAAAATGACTGAGCCACACATCCAGGTCTTAATTATTATTATTTTTTGTTTTTATTCGTTCAACATAGTCTTACATATAGGAGAGAATTGTTGCCACACATTCATGAGCATATGCATAATGACAGAGCAAGCCATGGCTGATGCCAGTTCATGATCTTTCCCCTTTGGGTTCCTCCCCCGAACCCATGTTTCCCTTACTTTACCCCCGAGTTAGTTAGGCTTCTCATGGAAGTCAAAGTTTCCCCACTGGTTTGATAACCCCCATACTCTCTACCTCCAGCTGCCTTGATATCCCTCTAATTCCCAACTCCCTTTCCCCCCTTCATCCCACAGTGTCATAGGCAAGGTTCCCTCTATTCCTGTAAAAATTCACCCTTTTTGAGGTTTATTAGCTTAACCTACTTTCAATCTGTTTCCAATTGTAGTTTAGCTTCCACATATGAGAGAAGACATTCAGGCATTGAGTCTCTGAGTTTGGGATAATTCATTCAGTATAATTTTTTCCATCTCCATCCATTTGGCTGCAAATGCCAAGATATCGTTCTCTCTAATAGCAGAGTAGAATTCCATTGTATACATGTACCATAGTTTTTGAATACACTCATTCAGTGAGGGGCATCTGAGTTGGTTCCATAGTTTAGCTACAGTAAATTGAGCTGCTATAAATATTGATAAAGCTGTATCTCTGTAATAAACCAAATCTAGCTCTTCAGGAAAATACCCAGGAGTGGGATAGCTGGGTCATATGGTGTTTCCAACCCTAGATTTTGAGGAGTCTCCAGACTGCTTTCCAGAGTGGCTATAAAGATTGCAGTCCCACCACAGTGTGACAGTGCTCCTCTCTTCCCACAACCCCTCCAGCATCTGTCATTGTTCTTATTCTTCATTTTTGCCACTCTGATAAGAGTGAGGTGGAATCTCAGTGAATTTTGGATTTGCATTTCTCTGATTGCTAGTGATGTAGAGCATTTTCTCATATATTTATAGGCCTTTTGGACTTCCTCCATTGAGAAATTTCTATTTAGCTCCCTAGCCCATTTATTGATTGGATTATTTGTGGTTTTGGAGTTCAACTTTTTGAGTTCTTTGTATATTCTAGTTATTAGGCCTCTGTCTGAAGTGTAGCAGACGAAGATTTTCTCTCATTCTGTGGGTTCTGTCTTGACACTCTTGACTAATTCTTCAGCTGTGCAGAAGCTGTTTAATTTAATGGCATCCCATTCATTTATTCTTGGCTTTAATTCTTGTGCTATGGGAGTCTTGTTAAGGAAGACAGTGCCAACACCTATGTCATGTAATGTTGATTCTATTTTTTCTGCAAGCAATTGTTTAGTTGCTGGTTTAATTTCCAGATCCAAACCATTTTGATTTGATTCTTGTGCAGGGTGAGAGGTAAGGATCCAATTTTAGTTATTTGCATATGGCTGTCCAGTTTGCCCAGCACTATTTGTTGAACAGGCTGTCCTTCCACACTATGCTTTAGCCCCGTTTATCAAGTATCAGATGGTTAAAAAATTGAGGATTTTTTTGGTATCTTCTAGTCTGTTCCATTGGTCTTCATTTCTGATTTGATAACAATACCACACTGTTTTTGTTTCTATAGCCCTATAGTATAATTTCAGGTCAGGTGTTGTGATACCTCCTGCTTCCTCTTTCTTGCTTAGTAATGCTTTGGCTGTTCTGGGCCTTCTGTTATTCCATGTGTATTTGAGAATTGCTTTTTCTATATCCATGAAGATTGTCATTGGTATCTTAATGGGGATTTCATTGAACCTGTATAGGGCTTTTGGTAGCATGGCCATTTTGATTACATGGATTCTGCCTAACCAAGAACATGGAATGTTTTTCCATCTAGTCAGGTCTGTAATTTATTTTTTAAATATTTGATAGTTTTAATTGTAGAGATCCTTTATATCTTTTGTTAGATTTATACCCAAGTATTTCATTCTTTTTGAGGAAATTTTGAATGGGACAGAGTTCCTTATTTTTCAGTGGAGTTGTTGCTGGAGCATAGGAAAGCTATTGATTTATGAGTGCTTATCTTATAACCAACCCCTTTGCTGAAACTGTTTATAAGCTCTAGAAGTCTTCTGGTTGAGCTTATCGGATCTGCTAGGTATAGGATCATGTAATCAGCAAATAGAGACATCTTGACTTGCTCTTTTCCTTTTCAAAATGCTTTAATTTCCTTCTCTTGTCTGATAACTTTGCCTAGGGTTTCAAGGACTATATTGATAAGAGTGGGAAAGGTGGACATCCTTGTCTTATTCCTGAATTCCATGGAAACACTTTCAGTCTTTCTCCATTGAGCATAATGGTGGCTATGCATTTGTCATGAATGGATCTTACAAAGTTAAATATTTTCCCCTAATCTCTATCTTCTCCAGAATTTTTAGCATAAAGGGTGTTGAATTTTATCAAAGACCTTTTCCACATCAATTGAGATAATTCTATAATTTTTATACTTAATTCTGTTTAATTTGTGAATTACATTTATTTATTTGCATATGTTGAACCAGCCCTGCATTCCTGGAATGAAGAGCAATTGATCATCGTGTATTATCTTTTTGATGTATCTTTTTGGATCCGGTTAGCTGTAACTTTATTAAGGATTTTGCATCTATGTTCATCAGGGAAATTGGTGTTTAGTTTTCTGTTGTTGTGTGTCTTTGTTGGATTTTGGTATCATGGTTATATTTGCTTCATAAAAAGTGTTTGGGAGGGTTCCAACCTTTTCAATTTAATGGAAAAGCTTGTAGAATGTCAGTGTTAATTCTTCTGTAACGGTCTGGTATAATTCTGCCATGAATCCATCAGGTCCTGGGTTTTTCTTTTTTGGAAGGCCTTTTATTGCTGATTCAATTTTGCTACCTGAGATTTGTTGGTTTAGAATTTCAATCTCCTCCTGTGTTAATTTGGGAATGTCCTATGTGGCAAGATATGTTTACATTGCTTCCACATTATCAAACTTAGAAGGTATAATTTTTCAAAATAAGTTCTGATAATCTTCTGGAATTTGGTTGAGTAAATGGTGGTATGTCCATTTTCATCTTTGATTTTGTTGATTTGCTTCACTTCAATCTTCCTTTTGGTGAGGTTGGTAAGGGGTCTGTGGATCTTATTTATTTTTTCAAAGAACCAACTCTTTGTTTTCTTGATAATTGCATTGTTTTTTTGTTCTCAATTTCATTGATTTCAGCTCTCATCTTAGTTATTTCCTATCTTCTATTAGATTTGGGAAAGGATTGTTCCTCTTTTTTGTAAGGATTTGACTTGGAGCATTAGTCTATTTCTTTGGGCTCTTTCCTGATTTTTGATAAAGGTACTTTGTGCTATAAATTTACCTTTTAAGAATGCTTTCATGCTGTCCCAGAGATTTTGATACATTGTTTCATCATTCTCATTCATTTCCAAGAATTTCTTGATTTCTGTTCTCATTACCTCTATTATCCATTTTTCATTTAAGAGGGTGTTATTCAATTTCCATGTATTTGAGTAGTTTCTGTTGTCTTTTCTTGCTGTTAATTGCTAAGATCATACCATTTTTGTCTGACAGGATACATGGGACTATATCAACTTTTTTATATTTGTTAAGGTTAGCTTTGTGGACTAGAATGTGGTCTACATTGGAGAAGGATCTGTGAGCTGCTGAGAAAAAGGTAAACTCAGTCAATTTGGGATGGAATATTCTGTAAATGTCTGTTAAGTTCAGTTGGTATATAGAGTTGTTTAGGTTAGAGATATCTTTGTTGATTTTTTTACTTTAATGATCTGTCTATCACTGATAATGGTGTTTTAAAGTCCCCCAGTATTATTGTGTTGAGATTGATGAAGGTTTTAAAGTCCTTGAGTACTTTTACCATTTATTTTGGAGGGTTGTAATTTGGGCCATAAATGTTAACTATCACTATGTCTTCTTGATAAATTGTTCCTTTTATTATGATATAGTGACCTTCTTTGTCCTTTATGACTAGTTTTTGGTCAAAATTAATTTTATTGAACATATGGATTGCAACACCAGCTTTCTTTTTCTGGGCCACAAGTCTGGTAGCTATTTTGCCTACATTTCACCTTCAGCCTTCTATTTTTTATTTTGAATGTGTCTCCTATAGGCAGCATATTGTTGGATTTTATTTTTTGATCCAGTAAGCCAATCTGCGTCTTTTGATTGGGTCCTTGAGACCATTCACTTTCAGAGTTTGAATAGATATGGGAATCTGGGTCCATGACATTGTGACTATTGCTGCATTTTGCACCATCTAGGATATCTTTTAGTTTGTTATGTGCTTATTGACTTTCTTCTGTTTATGGGTTTTGGAAGTTGTTTGCATGTTCCTCTGAATGAAGTATGTCCTTGAGAATTTTCTGTAGAGCAGGCCTTGTGTTCATGTACCATTCTAGCTTGAATTTGTCATTGAAGTATTTAATTTCCCTGTCACATTTAAATCTGAGTTTTGCAAGGTATATTATCTTTGGCTGAATTGTTTTCTCTCAAAATTTGAAAAATATCTTTTCATACTCTCCTGGCCTTTATTGTCTGAACTGAGAAATTCATCGTGATTGGTCTGCCTCTGAATGTGATTTGGTGTATTTCCCTTGCTGCTTTTAGGATTCATTCCTTGATTTCTCTGTTATTAATTTTATAAATGATGTGTCTTGGTGAATTTCTTATTTGGTTAGGACTGTTTGGTGTCCTATAGACATCTTGAGTTTGATTTTCTGGATCAATTCTGATATGGGAAAAATTCTCCTTGGCTATTTCACTCAGAAGATTTTTATTGCCCCTTGTGTGTTGTCCAATGTTTTCTTCAATACCAATTACTCTTATGTTATTTCTTCTCGTCAAATACTACTTGAAAGTTCTGATCAGGGTCAATAAGCTTCTTTTCTTATCTGTCCTCCTTGAATTTAACATTACTCAGCTTGTCTGATGTTCGTTCTTAAATCTTCTTTTAATTCTTTGATTGAATTATTAATCACATTATTGATAAAATTTTCTAGGTTTTCTTCTATGACCCTGACCATGGACTCCTTGAATGGTGAGCTGTGGGGTTGAGGTGGAGGATTGTTTTCCTTTTTCCTCATTTTAGTTACAGGGAGTGTGGCTTGAGGTCCAACACTGACTAATTCTCTTGGGGGATTTGTTGGTGGTACTGGAGATTTTTATCTCTTTGCTTTGTTAGGCTGGTGTACAGTTTGAGTAGCACAGTTCAATGGCTGGCACCTCAATCTGTGAAGTATTGGGGAAATTTAGGTTTTCCAATACCTCAGGGAAGGGGATAGTAGGTAGAAGTCAATAAATGCAGCCAATGCATACAACAGACAATGTCAACTGTAGCTGTTACAGTGTTGATTAGCACCTATAGGAGCAATGGATTAGCAGTTTTCTTCCATGAGATCTCTCAAACTATACTTGGTTAGCAAGCAAACATACATTTTCAAGTATGGCATTCACTTCAGTTTACTAGGACCTCTGTAGGTGAGGGGGGAAAGAGTCTAGAGAGCAACAAGAATGAGGTAGGAAGCTAGTGTGGAACTTGTGAATTGAGATATAGAGCTACAAGGAAGTAGAGATGATGTAGGGTATTCTGCTAAAACTAAGAAAAAGAGAGAAATGGGATGAGAGTGGGGTAATGACTTTGAGGGAGGATGAGAGAGATCAGAATACAGTTTAGGAACTGACAGAGTAAAGGAAGAAGGGGGTAGCAGAGATTGGGGTTCTTTTCAGCCCAAAGAGACTGAGGACTAGTTTGCAATATTGCAGAGAGCCACAGGTCAAATCCCAGCAATATGGACACAGCAGACAAACACAAAAAACACAGTGACAGTAAAAAAACCAACAACCACACAAACAAACAAAAATATATATACCAAGGAACACCAATTCCATGAACAACAACAGCAAAAAAAAAAAAGATTTGGGAAGTTTATGAATTATTATTACCAAGGTCAAAAATGTACCATGGGGGTATGTGTTTGTAACTGACTTCAAGGTAGAGTCACTTCCCAATTGAATTTGTTGGAGGCAACAATGAATTTTGCTGATCTCAGCAGACAGAGAGATTCCCAAGAGGCTGCCCAGTAATTTTCTACTGTGAGCTGTTGGTAACATTCACCTTCCCTGCTTCCTGTGAGAACAGACTTCAGGGTCACCCGAGTTACACTCTTGGGCAGTTTAATGTCTACCTGTCCAAACTCTTGTCCCACTTCAACCAGTGATCCAGAACCCACTGGGAGTCTTGTGGATTCTGCATCTGTAAGGGACTCTTGCTGCCCCAAGGAGAGTGGCCAGCCTGAACTGAGCTCACCTGGGACCATTATTGTCCCACTTTTGGGTGTCTTGAGGTCACCATTTGCCCCAAGAGATGATCTGTGGGGCAGTCACAATTCCAGCAAGGGGAGGCAGGCGTGAAGGTGATACAAGCCCAGCTAGAACAGTGATTGTGGAGGTCTCAAATACAACTACTAGGGGATGTGGAAGCCCAGTCCCACTTGGAGTGTCCAGGACCTATGGAATTGCTTCTGTTCACAGATTTCAGCATCTGAAAACAGAGGAAAGCACTGAATCTAGGCTGCCTCTTCTGTTCATAGGTCCCTGATGCTGATACTAGCCTCTTCTCCACCTGGCCTGAGAGTTTCAGTCACTATCTGTTTGATCTGCAGGCTGAACCACCCCAGGCTGTTTAGGTCTTATTGAGTAGAATCCTGGTCATGGACTCCACCTGCAGATTGGGCTTATAACAAGATGGGAAGCCTCTAAATGTGAGTTAATGGACCAGTAGGGAGGGTCTGCTAGGCCAACACAGCCTCCAGGGCAGACAGTCAAAACACTGGGGACCTGGAGCCACTCCTATGGACTGAGCTCCATATTCCACTCTGTATCTGGTTGTTTTGGATTCACTGTTCAGGAAGCAGCTTCCTGTACTGCCCTCTGGGAGGTTTCAAAATGCTAGTGCCACCCCACTTCTCCGTGGGATTAGATAGATTCAGGGGACTCTAATTTGTGTGTGTTCACGCAGTCCCTGGGTTCCTGCTGCTGCCTCAGCCCTGTAACACCAGAGACCTGCGCCCAGGCTCTCTTGAGCGCCCACTGCTGTGTCTGAGTTTATTTAAGTATGTGCAGCTTCCTCCCCTGTGGGGCAAATTCCCAGCCTGTTGCCGGCTGGGTAACTGCTGCTGGAAAATTATTACTTGGGATTTCCTGTACTTTCAGCTTGTCCACGGCTACATGTAACTAACCTTCCTTCCTTGGATAATAATGAATTTGGGGGGGAAGTTTTGCTGTTCACCCACCTCACAGTAAGGCACTTCTACCACTGTAGGTGTTCTGCATTCACCGAGAGGATTTTCATTCAGCTCTGCCACTTTCATCATCTTAATTACTATTCTTGATTGTCAGATTTTCTATACATTTATGACATGAAATACATTTTTTCATTGCCTCTCACATCCTTTACTCAAAGATTCATTGCCTCACACTATCCTTGATTACTTTCATGAAGTCTAAAGTATTAAAGTCAATGTTTTTTATCATTGTAGCTAATTCTGTGTCTTTTAATAATGCTTATGACACTCTTTTTAAAAAATATATAATCTCTTATTTTTTAATAGTTTATTTTTATTCATTCAATGTAGTCTTTATTATTGGAGGGAATCTTTGTTACATATTCATGCATATAAGGATTTTTACAAAGTAAGTTAAGGCTTATCCTAGTCCAGGATCTACCCCCTTTGACCATACCTTACTTACACATCTCCCCTGCTTTACTTCCTTGTTATAAATAGAACTAAGCATATACATGTGCATTAATTTGTCAATTTTCCGATGCTCTCTGCCTGCCTATGAATAGTTGGGCTTCTCATGAGGCTTATGACACTTTTGTTATTCAGTTTAATTTTTCTTATATTCAGCATAATAATTACATATGTCATGATTTCTTTTAGTGACTTCAATCTTAGCAAGTTTTATACTCATACTTTTATTTTTACAGCTTGATACTTTATAGTTAAATTATTAATTTCTTATAATTTATTTTGGGATATAATATAATCTTCAGTCATATTTTTCAATTATCTGACCACTTGTTTAAAATCATTGGTTGATTAATCTATTACTCCTTCATCATTTACCATATTTTCTTAATCACATATTTTTGATAAATTTATTTCTAGTTTGAACTATTCATTCTACTTTAGTGATAATCCACACTGCTTTATAATATCTTTTAGAAAAAATTTAATTTCTCTAACGTATCTGTGCTTGCTCTAACAAAAAAATTATTTGATCTATTTTTCTGTTCATTAACTTTATTTTTATTAAAATTAATATCTTTTAAAAATTTTAATTGCATTGCAAGTTTAATTGGTTTGAAAATAATTTTAGATTGTATTTTTTATACCCTTAGTCAGAAATATTGCACGACTTTCAATTTATTCTAATCAACCTTAATGCTTTCAAGAAATTTGTACTTTATTTCATATGGATCCCATGTATTCCTCATTTATTTTTTCAAAAACTTGTTTATAATTTAAACACGTGTTTGTCTATCTGTGTTTATATCTATAGTATGCATATATATATTGTATTCATTATATATCATCAAGGTTTAGGTAGCTGTATGGTTATCACAAAGAATATTTCAATCACCTAGATAAGGTTTAGTAACTGCCAAATTTTTTATCACACCTATGTCCAGGAGGAATAAAGGAAAAAATAGTTCTGATCTCCTGGAAGGACATAGTTATGTGCAATCTTGGTCTTGAAAGAAGATATAGACCTTGGTGGAAGGATGCAGTCAGCCTAAGATGGACACAAACAAGTCTCATTCAGGATGGTATAAGGTGGATTTGTTCACTGACTAATTTAATGAAACCTGGGCTACAGTATTTGGACCCTATTAGGACCCATATCAGACATGTACCTTCATATCATTATATTCAGAGGAAGCTCTACATTATCAGAATTTAATGAAGGTGACAAATATCCAATATAGCTGAGTCCATAAATGACAAGAAAGTTATGTAAAAATATAGTACAAATTGATCATTCTAATCTGAAAATCACAAATCTCTAGCTTCTGAAACTTTTTGATGCCAACCTGATCCTCTGAGTGGAAAATTCCACACCTACTTCATGTGATAAGTCAGGCAAAACATAGGTGCACTATAAAAATTGTACAATTGCCATCAAGCTGTGTATTTCAGTATAATAAACATAAGTGGGTTTTATGCTTAGATTTCAATCCCATGCTCAATGTATCTCATTGCTTATATGCAAATATTTTGAAGGCAGAAACACTTCTGCTTCCAAGCACTTCAGACAAGGGATACTCAACTGGTATAATCAAGTAAGAATGATAATAGATTAAAATTCTTATATCACTTTCTAGATTCATCTCACTTAAAATTTGTGATATTCATATTGATATGACATGGTCTAATCTGTGTTCTGACCTTTCTGTCTCGTGTTTAACTTGCGCAGATCTTCCTGAGCTAGCTTCAGCCTCCTTAATACAAGGCTCTCAGTCTTTTTCTGTGCCTGCCCCCCCCCCCATGTGTAATCTTTAAGTACTGGATCTTTAGCAATTGATTTCTACAGAAAGCTGTGCTTCACTTCAATATGTTCTGGAAACTGCTGTCTGGGAGTAGATCCCAGCTGCTCTTTGCCCCTCTATTCTGAGAGCTCTGCATCTACTGGCAGCTGCTTTCTTTTCACAGAATTAGCATTCTTCTTACTCTGATGATGCAAGAAAGGTTTTCAGCCTGTGTTTAAAAGAGTCACTTTCTGCTTAGTGTCAGAACCAAGTGTGCTATCAAAAGGAAACATAGATGTCATAATGCTTCCTTGGGCAACAATAGCTCAAGGCACACTGTTCTTTAATTATTTCATGTTCTACCCATCAGGAAATTAACAGAAGTGGGTGGTATAAGGATAAGAGAGCTGGAAAATAAATTTGAACCCTGAGCTATTAGAAATTTTGCCTGTTTTCTAGCCATTAAATTTGGAAAAATTTCCATTTTGATCCCCAAATTTCTTCTTTCTCATTTGGAGAAATGAAATAATATCCTGCTGTTCTTAACTCACTTGATTACTATGAAACTGAAGTGCGATGATGTATGTGGTATGATTTGTAAAGTGTAATGTGGAAGGTGCTACTACTATATGGAAAACAACATATTCTTGAGTCTTTGAAGCAGCACAGTATGCTGTGTAAATTAGTATTGACTTTGTGTTTGTATTTTCCCACCTGCTTATCCAAATGAAAAAGACATTTATTTCTCATGAAATTCCAAAGGATATTAACTGGTCTTTCCTCACTATGCTCAATATAATTCTACAAATTAATAGATAACATGTAGCATAATCACAGACAGAAAGCTGTACAAATCAAATCATAACATGTTCATTTTACAGTGATATATTTTCTAAGAGTATCTTTGTGAATTGTGACTTATTTGAATAGTTCAAATAAGTTTTAACTGTCAAATTTTAAGCATTTATTGACTTGAAGAATGAAATTACCTGGCTTCCTTTAAGAGAAATACTATTATTAATAAATTAATGCTGGAATTACTCTGTACTATTCAAATGGATCAACCGACTGCATGGTTATTTGGATCTTTAAATGTTTATGTGAGTTAAAATTTTATTAGGGAATATTATTTTGCTTATATTTTTTCTTTTATAAACCAAATCATAATAAGTGCATTATTATTGCTTAATATTATATCTTTATTATTAGTAATTAGGTTCTGTATAATATTTCAATGTGCAGCAAAGTGGATTTAAAAACAGGAAAGAATATTAAATCAATACTTCAAAACACTAGGATTTCTTCCACATTTTCGAATTTTAAAGTAATTATCTCATTTATATTCTCTACTTCAAAACATGTAAATATTATGAACACTAGGGCACATATACCTACAATATTCATTTGTCTTTATTATTTTATTTTTCTCATGTGCTATTTTGAAGTATTAAGTACATTCATTTAATGTTTACTATGACTTTGGCAGTAGATACCAGGTGCTCTGTGGAATACCTTCCAGTAGACAGAGCAGAAATAAACACATATTCAAAAAATTAAATAAGATAATTTCATATAATAATAAGTTCTGCAGAATAATAGGGAATATAGGATCAGTAGAGGCTGAAGTAGAAGAAAAATCTACTTGCTATTAAGTGGGATGTCCAATGAAATTCTCTTTCAGAAAGTAACATTTGAACCCAAATATGACTTATTAAAAAGTGCTAGACTTTTAAAAATTTATGGCAAAGAATATGCAGAATTTAAGTAGAATATGATAAGGTCCTAATGAAAGAATGAACTTTGCAAAAAAAAGTCTGGGTGATGTGTGATGAATAGTTAGATAGGTAGGCAAACTCAAATTCAGCAGTATATTGTGAAATCAGAATGTGATTTTAGGTTGCAATTCCAAAGAGAAGCCATTGGAAAGCTTTAATCAGAGGAGTGATATAAGAGAAAGTTTGCTCTAACATGTGGAAGATGAGGCATATGAAAGTCACTCATGGAAACTGAGAAACCGGTTAGGAGGTTGTTGCAATATCCCATGTGAGAGAAGTGATCTACCCAGTCAGTGCTTGGTGGAAGTGGTCAGAATTGAGTGAGATATATGTGGAAAGTGTAGTCACTAGATCTTTCAGGTAGGTTGAATGTGGGAGATGACAAAAAAGTTTAATCAATTTCACTTCTTACACTTGTGATGTGATCATGTAGGTACCATCTTAAAGGTGAGGACATCTAAAAGGAGAAGTTTAGGAAAGAGGTAGATTAGATGTGAGACTCAAGCTTAGTACAGATTTCTGTTCTGAACTGTTCAATTTTACATGCCTATTGGTTACCAAAATAGAGCTGATGAGTAGCTCATTTGATTATACCATTGTATAATATGGGTCATTCATCCTCTTGTAAGACTATTATGGTCCATTAATCACTAGAAATAAATCAATGTATCTGATTCCCAAATCATACTCTTGCATTTAAAAACTTATTATTAGTATTTTTCTTCTTCTTATTATTACTTGCTTTTCTATCACTTGTTTAACAAATACCTGAAGAAAATATAGTTGGGTGTTTTGGCATGATGAATCGACTGTGCTATGCTAAAGCTACTTTTGTTACCATTTCTTCAAATAACAGATAGAGGGGCTGGAGCAGTGGCTCAGCGGTTTCGGTGCTTGCTTGGCAAGCCTGAGGACCCAGGTTGAAACCCCAGCACCACATACACAACTAAGTGTTGGAGCAACTAAGGCCATGTGAAAAACTAAATAAAGTTCTTTCTCTCTTTCTCTGTCTCTCTCACTGTCCCTCTCTCTTTAAAACAAACCAACAAACAAATAACAGATAGAACATTTTTACATATTCTTGCACTTTCTCCAATTTTGCATTTCAACACCAAGTATATAAAATAGTATGTAGTGTGGTTTTTTGAAAAATATAATTCATGAAAAGTACAGTTAATTTATGAGCATTCAAGTTGAAGTGTGAATTATAGGATATAATGCTAAAAGTGACTTTAGAATGTATTTATCTTTTCCTCTGTTAAAAAAATCGTATTTTTGATATTTTTACTAAGTAGAAGGAAAATGAGTAGTAGGTAAATATGAGTAAGTTTACAACAAATTGAAGGTTGGGAGTTAGGTTGTAATCATGGGTTGATTTTTCTATTGGTTGTGGGCCCAGTCAATATCAACGTCCTAATCTTTAGGAGAGAGCTAACAGCCTGTATAGTCTGTCACCCCAAAGTTTCAATGAATTAATGCTTAAACATTATAATAATAGAATTTTTTTTACAAAAATGTTCTTATGTGTCCTCTCATAATTAAATCTCTTGGGAACCTTCATCTCTTTCCCATATGTCATAGCTTCTGAATTCTTCATCAAAATGATTATTTTCTTATTGATAGGTAAGTTTGTCCTGAATATAAAAGGCCGTAATAATTAGAATAAATGTGATGAGTTCGTTTAAGTTGCAAGAGGATTGTGGATGATGAAGATGGGGGAGGAAAAATAGAAGGACAGGGAAGGGGAAAAAGAGAAGAAGGAAGAGAGGAGAGGAAATGAGAGTGGAAAGAAGGGAGAGAGTTATAGAAGAAAGAAGTCTGAAATTTATGCCAACTCATAAATCAAAATCAGAAAATAGGCACACATTTTATTTTTATTCAGAAGATAGAAATCACAAGCAGTGGAAAGAAACCAAAATTCTAATCAGTAAGCAAAACAGACACATAAATTGCATTAAATTTATATAATAAAGTACTTTTTCAGAGCTAAAACACATTAACTCTTTAGCTCACTTTAAAAAGTATATTATTTAATTAAAAATTTTTGCAAAACTGCACACGATGATGATGTCATCTGTATGTGATGTATATAAACATGGCATGGTGGTGTATATTTGTGAATGCACGCATGTATCATACTGTCAGGAGGATCACACTCCAAGTTACAGTTAGGAGCTATAGAGGAAGGCAGATGAGGCAATGAGAGCAGAAAACACAACTAATGGGTTTGAGATATAAGTATCATCTTTAATTAAAAAGAAAATAAATGAGAAAAAATAACAGAAGAAAGGAAGGAAGAGAGGGAGGGAGAAAGGAAAGATAGCTGAAGTAAATTCAGTAAATTAATAAGTAACTGTCTAATCTAGGTGATAAATTCTTATACTATTTTTAAAGCTTTTTATACCATTAAATATTTTATTATACATTTAACAGTGTAGAATTAGAATATATGCTTTCTGGGGTTAAATATTTTTACTAAATTCTGAATATTATATTATTATATATAAGGTTAAATCAATATTCAAAAGACCCTTAAAATGTTTCTAAGTCCATAATCAAATTTATCCTTACTTGTTTTTTAGAGATATAGTTTATTTTCAATTCTTCTTAGAAAGTGGAGTTGATCTTTTGTTTTCCGTACTGCACTTTATTTACAACTGTATTTTAATGGTTTGAATAAAAAAAACAGAGAAGAGTTGCTGGCTTACACTTCAGTAATCTGGAAAATGATGCTCTTCATTCACCAAAAGGAAAGATTCTGGGGTTTCATTGACCAAGAGGCAAATAGTTACAGTGTGCCATGCAGGCAATAGAGTTTTTGAAATAAAATAAAGTTCAAGAGGATTAGATGCATTCATATTCAAATATAAACATTTAATTTTGTTCCAAAGTCCATTTAGTGTGCATTTGTAACTGTCCTTTTCTTATAATAATTCAATGCATTTTTCTTCCTTTGCATATCTGGGATTCAGTTATGAGTTTTGATAGTAGTACATACAATTCCTACTTTATTTCCTCTGCACGGATCATTCTAACATTTCTATTTAGAATATATGAAGTTTAATGTTATTTTTCTTTACTAAACCATCACATACTGAACAAATAAAAACCTACAATTTTCATAAAAAAGAAGCTATATACTTATATCAATAGTATACAAATTTGATATTAACCATGTTGCAATTAAAAAATAAAAAAGGTCTTGAAAATTGATACTCATTTTCTCATCAATTTTATGTAATGAATGTGTAAATCTATACCTTGTTTTTGAGAGGTGACATATTACAGTTAAAGTAGTCTTTAAATGGTTTATCATGTATATTAACACATTGAGAAGATGATATATTGCACTTTCACCCCACATTACTTTCTTTGTGAGAGAGAGAAAGAGAGAGACAAGAGGTTTGTGGGCATTTAAAAAACAAAATGGCTAATTGGCATGCACAATGAAAGTTTTCCTAACTTTTCCTCTTAGCTTTTTTTTTTTCTTCTTTTGTTGAGTCTTTTCTTGTTAATAAAATGCCATTAACTTTTTTGTTAAGATTCTAAGCATTTCTTATCTTAAATCAGACTTCTAGGATGTATATACATATATAACTTTTTTCCCAATTGACTCACTTGCCCAATAAATGTGGTTGAGGAAAGAGTTCCTGGCAATCCATAAAAGAACAGACTGTGGGGATCCTCATTAATCTTCTAGTAGTTTCTGCTGTCGTCCCTCTCAAGCGCTCTTTGCCTTATAAAATATTTGTGGTAAAGGAAGAACACTTTCACTTTCCACTAACCAATGTCATCTAGCTAGATCTCAAAAAAAGCTACAGTTCCCTTTCAAATAGCTTCAGCCTCAGCTGTATTACTGGCTGGGGTTTTGGGCCATGAGAAGGAGACACTATTTGTTTAACTATGCTTTACAATACTAACAACCCAAGAAAATACTACTCTTCTGGTCTTCCTTTGTGTCTCCTGATAGTAATATGGTTTTACTCTTAGTGACTACAAAATTACTTTGCAAACAGATGTTCCATTCTTTTTTTTTTAAATTTGTAAGCATTTCTTTCCAGTACCTAGATAGCATAGCTATGTTGATAATTACAAGACTAAGAGTATCTTATTGATTACATTAACATTAATGATAACAACTCAATAGCACATAAAATGAGTGCCACATTAATTTGCAGAAGGGAGTGGCTGTAAATTCAAATTTAATGAACTCTTTAAGGAGAATAATTTCTGACCAGCTCAATGTGTTTCCTCTTCACAGTAATTGTCAATAAACATCTTTAATTCTAAGGTTAAGTTTATAGTTTATTCTTCTTTGAAAAGGAAAGGCCTAAGTACCGCCAAAAATTTATTCTCAAATCCTGAGAGGAATTGGGCTACAAAAATATTTATTTATAATGTCTGAAGACCATTAAGAGATGTGACAATTTTCAAAAGAGAAAATAATTGGTTCATCTAGAATAAACCTCAGTTGCTGTATATACTCAGCATATGAAAATAAAGGCTGGTGGTGTGCTCAGTTGTTAATCCCCTTTGGGTTCAATCCTGGTGATTATATATATATATATATATATATATATATATATATATGTATATATATATGTATATATGTAATATAGCATTATATATATACATAATATAGCATATTATACATATGCATAAAAGTAGTAGGTTTATAAACTGGAAAGCTGTGGATGATAATTCATTGTAATATCTCTTAGTAAGAAGTCCAACTTTGAACAGATAATCATTTTCTTGACTGAAAAAATTCCATTCACTTGAGAAAAAGCACTGACTAAATTTGGCGGTAATATAAGGAAGATGATTTACATATGTAGACATATCTTCTTACAAATTTTGCATTTCTATTTTTTGATTTAAGATATAAAGTTATAAGTGTACAGGACAGAAACACTTATAGGGTAGTTATTTTTGAAAAAGTGTCATATATATGTGAAATATGTATATATGTGTATATAAAATATGTATGTGTGTATCTTTATGTATGTAGTCAGTTATCTCTAGGACAGAACAATCAAAAACATTAAAAATAATATGCAAAGTTCAAATTGTTGGTGCTTGGTTAACATATGTAGCACACGCAGAACTGTGATTTTCAAAATATGGTCTCTCAAATAACAGTATCGACAGAGCGGCAAATTCTTTAGCCTTACCTAAGCCCAAGTGAATTAGAAACTCTGGAGGCAGGTCCCCTGGGAGCTGTTTGGATAAGCTCCAGGTGATCTGATTATCCCAATGATTGAGAACCATTTCTCTATGCATCATACAAGGTACACAAGAACTAGTTCTGAGTCTACATCTGTGCAGAGTTCCTAAATTCTAAATCCTGAGGAAGTGCAAGCCACCTTTTGATTACTTGATGAAATGAAGATAAGGGTCATTTGCTTCATTATCCAGTGTGAATTTCTCTTTCAGGCATGATGTTTTGGAAGGTGTAGGAAGAAAATATTTATTGTTCAAATGTCAGAAGCCATTATTTTGCTATCTCTCTAAGAGGAGGTGTGACTCAAGAGTAGTGAGATATACTTCTTCAAGATCACTTTCCAGTTTGTGGGGAATTTCAGTAAAAATTAGGCTTGGATCAGTGCTTTTGCATATATATTTAGCTTACCTCCCACATCCCAAAGACAGTGCTCATAGCAAGACATTACCACTATAAAGATTCATCAGCCTCCTACATCTTCTATGTTCTGTTTATTATTCTTGTAAAATCGCTACAACAGAAGCAGCAGAGTATCACATTTTAAACATAATTTTCTCATGACTTTGTTGGAATACAGTGAAAATACTTTGAACCAGTGGTATATTTTGGGAAAACTTGCTCATGGCTATCTATATTTCTGTCATACACAGAATATGCTATATTCCTGTAAAAACAATTTTTAAAAATCAACTATTTTTTCTCTATTGGTGTATATTTAAATATTTCTTTTCCTACTAAATACCAAATGTTAATCTTGCCATATAACAATATTTTTCATAAACTTTAGGAACACATAAAAAATGTGCTTAATTTGGGTTTTTGTTTTCTTAAGAATTGGACATATATTTATAACTGAAAATTTATTTCCCAAATTGGGGATACTTTGAGCAAAAAAAAGTGACATATAAAAATGTACAGCAATTAAAAATAGTACTTGGGATATATCATCATCTATTCACTTAATATTACCATATCACCTATTATATTACTTTTATCGTACCATTTCAAAATTAACTTTTAAAAATCAGGAACTTTGAATACATCTTATGATTGTGTGATACTGAATATTGTAAAATACTTTTAAATATTAGAGGATAGAATCTTATTTTTTGTAAACTCAATATTGAGGTTTATTTGTAGACAATATTTACTTTGGCAGTCATTTAATCAGTGGATAGTAGCACTCTTGATTTCCTATTGAAAATAATCCCATTACATGCCAAAAGAAAATTTAGGAATAGAAACAGTTAAAGGAATACTGTATAAAGCAGTAATTTCTCCAGAGATGCAATCCACACACCTACTGTACATTTTTTGGAATGTGCTTTAAGTCACTCTTTGGAAGTAGTATAATAAAGTGCACATCAGGAATGGGAATGAGTCCATTCTCACCATCTGTTCCTAATTTTTTTTTGAGCTGAAGACTCTGTATTATTAAACCACTGTGCAAAATGTTAAAACTGCATCAGAAATCTGTGTTAAATCCTGAAGAGTTCAGAGAATTTCAAGTCATTGGACAATATATTGATAGCTGCATTACAGTGATGAATAAAATAAAGACAACCCCTTATTGCCAGGCAACATTGAACTTCCTTTTCTAAACTTTCTGCATGTTTAAAGTTCTTTAAATATATTCCATTTTTATATAAGTATGTACAATTTGTGCCCTCCTTCATTTAACTTTATTTCAGCTTATACAATTTTTAATATGTCATCTAGCTCTCAGATTATAAAATTTTAAATCTCACATGATCCCATGACAGCATTTTGGTGGCTCTCTTAAAACCTTAAAATTTCAGTGTTTTCTCTGCAAATATATAGTCAAGTGATTTGACTTACTTTCCTCAGGAAATGTGGATTGAAATGTTTATACTTTTGTGGCATCCTTGGCAACACCCAAAATGTTCTAAAAATATTGTCTGTATTAAAGTTTGGTTCTAGACGTGTGCAAGATTCAATGGAATTTGAAAAGATGCAGAAATCTGGCTCCAAAAGATCTCCGTCCTTAGTCCTGCCAATATACTAGAATCACTGCTCCCCCACCCTGCATCAATCACTGTTCTATATTGGGATCAAAAACTGTAGCTAAAATGCAAATTTTCTCTGGCTTGGATACAGACAACATTTTTTCAACTTTATAGTAAGACAAGAATTGTAGTAAGTAAGTTCACATGAATGAATATAAATGCTTTAGCCTGTGCATGGTCTACTCTACCTTTCCCCCAATCAAGTAGGTTAAATGGACATTGAACCGTGTGGGAGGCTGCTCATTTCTCAGGTAGGTCTAATTAACCAACCAAAAGATGTTCTTGGAAACATTTTCCTGCTTGATTAGGTGGTAATGGTCTGTTTGAAAAACCCTCCTGGGAAGCTAGACTTGATCCCATTACTCATTTATGAGCTGATGTCACATTGGTTTCTAAAGAATAAGGATGTCTCAGCCTTTTTCCCCTGAAGTGATGCTTCTCTCTTGTCTCAGCTTTATTTGTTTCCTATGAATTGCACTCTGAATACCTGTCTCCCTCTTGATTTCCCTCAATTTTATCACTGTCTTCTGGAAAGACCAAAATCTTCGGGATACACTCACTTTTTCCGCCTTGCAATTATATTACTCTTCTGCTACCATATTCTTATCCTAGAAGAGCTACTTTCTTTTATACACTTCTCCTTTTTCTTAGGTTCCAGGCTTGGCAAAGGCTTAAATCTGTATGCCCAGTTCTAGGATTAGCCACTGTAAAACTTCTGTTGTGGCAGAAATTCTGCAAAACTTTACTTTCGTATTTTCTTTAACTCTTCTTCCACTATGACCCAATGTTTATGCCATTCCTTTACCACATGACAGCAATGCACTTTATGACTGCCAGGCAGTATTCAAACACTAAACACACACACACACACACACACACACACACACACACACACACAGATATGGGATCCTTAGTCTCAACATTTTGAATTTTTTCTTCTTTCTTCACTCATCTAAAATCTTTCATCTCAACACAAAGAACATTGTCTTCTCTCCTTCTTGTCTTTTGCACAAGACACAACTCACCCATTTTTAATTCTGCTTCATTATCAGTCTAGGGTAGGGCCAATAATAAAAATTAAAATAATGGTAATGAAAATTGCTAACATTATTGAGTCCTTGCATTTATTACTACATTTAATTTTCTAAACAACCTTGGGAGATTGATAATGTTATTACAGTTTTCATATGGAAATGAAGTACAATTTGTTTGACTTGATTATTGTTGATCTGGGAAAGAGCAATACAACAGAGGAAAGAGAAATAACTCTCTAGAGGTGACTTTTAGTAACCATCTGCTACAATTTCTAGTAAGTGTAGCTGTTATCTTACCATCTTTACCTCCTTTCTCTCCTTAGCAGTTCATCCAGAGGCATTCCCAGGCCCTCATTCCCACCCCTTGAAGAGAAGAAATGCTCAGATATTCTCTGAATGATTTTCCCCTCTAAAGTGAAAGGGATTTATTTCTGTAAGTTGAATACCTAAATTTACCATTGGTACTTGTAGAATTATTTTTAATTTTTCACAAAGATTAGTAAAGTGGGTGAGGGCATTAGACGAGTCTTTTTATTCAATTTTACCTTCATTAATTGCATGGTGTTGGAATATTATCTTCAAAATGTGTATTTTCTTTAGAAATAGAGTAAAGAAGAAAGCTGGATATTATTTTCTAGCCCATTGTGAGTCAAGGTGGAGAAGCCTTGACTGGGAAAGCTGTTGCAGAAAGAGTGCTTGCCAGGTAAATGACTGGAGTAATTTTTTTAAAAAATCACAGAGAAAGAAAGCAGGGCACAGAGGGATGGAAATATGAAGAAAAAGAGGGGAGAGTAAAGGAGATAGAAAAGTCACGGAGGGACACTCAATTTAAGAAACTGTTGCCAGGGGAACCTAGCAGGAGGTGTGCCCATCTCAGGTCCTCAGTGCCCAATCTGCTTGAGCTAAATGGTGAGAACTGAGACTATGGTACAAGAGGCAGCTCTGGCTACAGAGCTGTTCAGAGGAGGCTTGCATTCCAGCTTTCTTAGTTTTCTTTTGCACACTTTCCCACAGGAAAACGATTACACCACAGGATTCATTCTCGTAGTACCTGTATCCAGCTTACTATAGTGCACAACTAGTTTTTTAGCAGGAGTAACTAACATTTATTGAGCACTTATTCTATGTAAGCATGAAAAGTATGTAGTTTACACAATCATTTTATGACATATTTTTGTCCTTTCAATAATGAGAAAAAAACTTAGGTTTAGTTTAAGGAATTTGCTTAAGATCGTACTTAGGATATAACAGAAAATATACCCAGGTACTCTTTTATTCAAAAAGCCTCTGTTTTTGTTTACATACCAGCAACTCTCCTTTTTTTTTTTTGGAGGGGGTCATTGTAGAATATTTGACAGCGCTCTTGAGGCGATTAAAAGACTCAACAGAACACTAAACAGGTTAGCAACAACTACAATGCAATCACCACCTCAGCATAACAACGCCTCGCGATGTCTATAAAAGGATCCACTGTTCTCTTGCACAGGCCACTGTTAGAGTTGGACTGTTTACTGCCCATCTAAACAAGCACTGCTATATACTCACCAGGGAGAATTCTCAGATGTCATGTTTAACCTGAGCTTGCTCTCTGCTACCAGCTCAACATTAAACTCTCTTTGTTCCATAGAATCCCTTGCACCCAGCTCTGAGCTAAAAAGAAGAATCCTCTCTTTTCCATGTTCATTATGTATATTCTGTTTTAGCAAAAATTAAGTAGCTTACATTGATCAAAATATGCCAGTGCACTAGACCCTCCAGTCTATTTTGTTTCAGTGGCAGTCACAGAGGGTTAAAGAGGAGTCATGGAAGGCATGGCAGAAGTGGTGACCTTGGGTCTGGGAGTAGGATATTACCATATGAGGGAAAGGAGAAATAGGCTTCCACATATGTGCAGCTCTGTTAAAGGGCAGGTGAGTCAATGAGCAAATGTTGTTCAGAGTCACCCAGTAGTTTCTATTGGATGGAGAAAAATATGAGGTTAGAGAGTAGTAGCCAGAGAGAAGACTGAGTGGTAGGCAAGAGGTAGACCATAAACACACTGACGATAATTATTTTTTAAAACAGAACACTTGGAGGATAAAATTGGTGCTATAAATAATTACATTGAAACCACATCTGTTAGCTGGGACTTTCCTAGAAAAAAGAAACAAATAATAAATGGTCAAACTGTTCATAAAATTGTTGAATGTTAAACTAAGAAACTAATTGAGTTCTTTAGCCTCATCCTATGCTTTTGGGAGATTACTCTGGCAATGGAATGGAAAGAGGTGTCAGCAAAGAACTGGGAATGATAGACTTGTTTATAGACAATTCAATCAAAGGGACCAGTACCTGAGACTCTTCGCTTCCTGGCCCACATCCTTGAAGTCCCATGTCCTTTAAGAAGTAGTGTTTGATCTCCTGCCTCAAATGTTTAAAAAGTAGAATACATACAACCCTCTTCTTAACCCCAGTTCTGATCCACATGAAAACAGAGAAATTAAATAAGCTGGCAGGATCCAAAATATCACCTTTATTACCAGTAAGGTTAGGTTCAAGATTGTGTCTATTATCTGTAGCCAAGTGCATTTCTTAATTATCAAATTCAAAATCATAAGCAATGCTGCTCTGGAC
This sequence comes from Aplodontia rufa, assembly GCA_004027875.1. Classification (NCBI taxonomy): domain Eukaryota; kingdom Metazoa; phylum Chordata; class Mammalia; order Rodentia; family Aplodontiidae; genus Aplodontia; species Aplodontia rufa. The sequence goes on along the minus strand of PVKS010000662.1, from coordinate 16,858 downwards.
AAGATTCCTCTACATCCTGGGGAAAACCTAATTTTGGAAGGGCATCACACTCATTCCCAAAAGAGAAGAAGGAAAACGTTGAACTCAAAATTTCCAAAGAGAAAAACATAATTCTATTTCCCTGTGATGGGAGCAGTAAGAGAGACCAACAGAAGATAGAAGTATTCCAATAATTTTATTATTAAATAGAAGAAAGATTAGGCATAAAAAAAACCCAACAGCCTCCTAACACTAACCTAGTAAAGCTCTTTCTAAATTCATTTTTAACATACTATCAATTTAGTCACTTAGATATCATGTTGAAAATGTTTATACATTCAGTACTTTGATAGTAATTGCTGCATAATTATTGTTAGAATTTTTTTCTACTACAACAAAATAACTGAAGTTATTAATAATTATTATTAATTATTAATTAGTAATAAAGGAAATAAACTTATGTAGGTTCAAGTTCTGTAGGTTCAAGTGCATGGCACTGATATCAGCTTGGCCTTGGTGAGAAATTCATGGCAGATGGAATAATGGTGGAAGTGTGAACACAATGAAGAGACACATGTGTGAGAAGACAGGTGCCAAAGAGTGAGACTAGGAGCTAACTGTGGTTCCGTAAGATCTGAAAATGGTATTAATGTTTTCTGAGGGTATGCCCCAAAATATAAGGACTTACTACAAGACACACCTTTTCAAAGTGCACTTTTTTTTTTAAGAGAGAGAGGGACAGTGAGACAGAGAAAAAATGAATTTTATTTTAGTTTTTCATGTGGCTTTTGTTGCTCTGACACTTTGTTGTATATGCTCTGACACTTTGTTAAGTACACAGTGCTAGCATTCAAACCTGCGTCCTCACACAACAGGCAAGCACTGTAACCACTGAACCACCACTTCAGTCCCAGAAGTAGCTCTTAATTGTGCCACACTTAGGATTCAGCTTCCAATACAGGAGCCCTTGAAGGGCACACATTGACCATATGCAAATCATAGTAGTAACTCATATGTGAAGGTGTTATCTTTCCCCAAATACAGTAGAAACTATCTTCCCAATCTCTACTGAGCATAATTGCCAGATGAACAGGCTCATAGTCCTAAATTATTTAAAATAATTTAGTATCATTTAGTGATACTAAATGCTGCCCAAGGCATAGTTAAAATCAGTGCTGCAGGTGACTCTATAGTGTACCTGTGAATTTCTGTTCCTACCAGTGACTCATGGTTAACAAGGGCCAGTTAAATTTGTTCTCAAACTTATAAAGTTATAAATAAAATGGTAGTTATAAAATATTATTTCATATTATAGACATTGTAAAAAATAATGTAAAATATTGATTCTGAAAATTAAGTGAAAGGCTTTAACAAGACTTAATATATCTAGTCAACAAGAAAAATATTCATCATTTTGCATATAAGACAATAAGAACAAACTGGGATAACGAAAATATATAGGAGAACTTTTGGAGATTCCTACTCCAAAACAACAAGGACTAGAATTATGACTGATACCGTATTTTAAAAACAGTTCTTATATCAAAAGGTTGGTGAATGGTGGTGATTTATTTAAGATAAATGCTTCATCTCTGTATGGGATAAGTCAGCATATATCACTATAACAAATATATGAGGTAATCGAATTACAAAGAGGTTTATTTTGGCTCGTGTTTTCAGAGGATCTAATCCACAATCATTTGGCCTTGGTATTTTGGCCCTGTGGGGGCTTTTATGGCAGAAGAGTGCATTGGAGCAAAACTGCTCACCTGTTCAAGGCCGTGCCCCCAGTAACCTACCATGCCCCATCTGCTAAAGGCTCTACCCACCCCTAATAAAACACTCTGAGGGCAAAGCCTTTAACAAGGTTCTTTGGGTTGACATTTAACATCCAAACCATGGCATGTATTAACACTGTTTATAATCCCTGGAAATGATTGTGTAATGGATTAGATTTGAATATCAGAGATAAATCTTATAAAGTATACTGTTTACCTATAATGAAACTAAATTAAGTCTCAGAATTGTTACACACATAGTTAATAGCTGATATTTTATGAAGGATGAAAAATAGGATACTTTTATCTCCAGTTGCTTTAAAGTTAAAATATGCGTAGGAATGTTATTTAAAATAATAATATTTTCTTCTCCTTTTTAAAACATTACTGCAAATTCTCTGTCTTGTTTAGAAACCCTATAACTCTTCATTTAGGACATATACCTTTTTTTTTCCGTAATAATCCCTCAACTTCTCTTGTTCAATTATTGCCAAGGATAAATTTTTTAAAAAGAATATTCTGGAAACATAAAGGTTCAATTCAGAAAAAAAAAAGCATTATTTTCCAACAGGAAAACACAAGCATTTTATTTGGGTCTTACAAGCATGTCCATACTGAAATGGGATATTTCGTATGCAGTGAACCAAAATGGCAGAAGCAAGCTAGACAGATTACTTGATCTCCACAGGATACCAAAGGGAAAGAGGGAACAGAGAGGGCTGGCAGGTTTGGTTCCAGAGAAGTGCCTTAAGATATACAGGGCCCATTCAGGGGGAAAAAAAATAACATATCATGTATCATTATGAAAAGAAAAGCTATTAATTACCTTGAGAAAATTTTATATATGGTCAAGATATTGGAAGAAATCCAGAGTCAAAAATGCTGTGCCTCAAATTATTACAGATGAGATCAATCATAGTGGAAGAACAGCTTTCACCCAAGTAGGACAACTTCTCAAAGTAACTATGGAAAACAAGGTGTACCTGAACATTGTCTTTATGCTAAAATGCTTTTCCATTCTAAGAATTCCTTTAAAAACACTTCATTAAGATTTAATTTTGTTTTTAAAACATGAAATGCTGGGTGGTGTAGTGCATGCCTGTAATCCCAGTGAGTAAGGAGCCTGAGGCAGCAGAATTTCAAATTTGAGGCCAGACTCAGAAGCTTAGCAAGATTCTCAGCAACTAAGTGAGAACCTGCTTGTCTATAAATAAAAGTAAAATTAAATTTAAAAAGACTGGGAATGTAACTCAATGATAAAATGCCTGTTATGGTTTGGGTGTGAGGTGTCCCCCTAAAAGCTCATATGAGACAATGTGGGAAGACTCAGAGGTGAAATGATTGAGTTATGTGAGCCTTAACCCAATCATTAGGATCTAATCCATGATCATTAGGTAGGCAGGTAGGTTGTGGCTGGAGAAGATGTGTCATTGGGGGGTGTGCCTTTGGGGCATCAAGCCTGGAGTCTGCTTTCCACTGAACCGAATTGAGTTGCTTCTCTCCGCCACATTCTTCTGCCAGTGATGTTCAGCCTTACCTCAAGCCCAAAGACATGGAGTTTCTTTGGACTAATAAACTCTTAAACCATGAACCCCCAAAGAAACTTTTCCTCCTCTGATTGTTCTTGTCAGGTCTTTTAGTCACAGCAGTGGAAAAGCTGACTTAAACAGTACTCCTGAGTTCACTCTTCAGTACCCAAAAGAAAAATATGCTTTGATAACTTCTCTAGACAAGAAATACAGAACTATTTAAGAGTGTGTTATTGAATCTAGGACAACAGGAAAAAAGTGTATTTTTATATGGTGTGTGTGTGTGTAAACATAAAATATATACTTAAGCAATAAATATTGGAATTAATAAGTGAGAGTACCAAAATAACTGTATCCGAGCAGAGACTATTGGTGATTTCTTTCCCTCCATTAAAAAAAAAACAGTTTTGGTTTGGTTTATATTACTTTTACATTTTAAAAATTATGTAAACATTTTTTATTATCCTGGATAGAAAAACAAATGTCAGCTTAGGTTATTTTCTCATATAAGAACTGAGCTCTGGCAAGCTTTACTGCTGGAGCCTGTCAGAATAACTTTTGACATTAAGGACTAAGATTAACCAGTGTTCTTGCTTGTGACCCATTTTGTTCTTTTGCACAGTACAGATGTTGTACTGCATTCCAAGTTTGTAGGGCATTCCTCAGTAGTGTTTTGGCTCTAGTTCTGTCACCAACCAACCCTGTGGCCAAATAACCTCAAAGACTTCAGTTGTTCATTATGGAATTATAGAAGTAGACTAGATTATGCAAGACCAATTGTCAACACAATACGATATTTTTGGACAATCATTTTATAGTATCAATATGTTTCTGCAGAATAGTCTCATAGATGATAGTTAATCTTCAATTTGAACATCTCTAGTGAGAGAAAATTTAGACTTTGCTCATAATATTTATTGAGTACTTAAATTCTCATAGCATTATTAATGAAAAACTTTGTAATATTTAATATGTGCCTCCTTCACCTGGGCTTCTGAAATACGATCACACGTATTTTATACTGTTATATTTATTTCTATTGCTTGAAGCTATGAAAATTAGTTAAATTTTTCGAACTTATAATAACTTTAAAATATTCCAAATATTATGGTATATTTTCTTCCCTGAAACTCTGGTCTTATCTGTGAAAAAGTTTTGTAGATTCAACTTCAATTCTTTCATCCTTCTATACTTAGTAAATACTTACCAGGTATATTCATTGTCTGCTCTTTCACACAGAATGGAATAAAAATCCAGAAATCTGTATTTCATTGGAGGATTATAACAGATACTTACAGTGTATACTTTCAATAGATACCAATAGGATTTTCCAGGCTCTGGGACCGTCCCTCTATTTCAAATCACATACGGAGCGAAACATGACTGATGCAAATCTTCAGTCAGATCTTCTTATTTTCTGAGAAATTCAGACTTTCCAGAATGCCTAGAGTCACTATACCATTTGCAGAATCACTTCAGCAGAAAAAAACTGGAGAAAGATTCTCAAATTCTTGTTGCTGGGTCCTAAGATTTTCTCAGGTTACTATGATTTTTTATTTTATCCCTAAATCCTGGCTTTTAATTCTCACTCCTTTTCATTTGACTTACAAGTGTGCTTTAATCATTAATATGTTGTGTTTAGAATCACAAAAATTAGACTGAGAGGGACAGAAGAAAAGTTATACTATGGAAAGATGTTGAGGGGAAATTTTCAAAATATGATCGATAAGTTGAGATACTACCAAGAATGTTAAGAACTAGGAAAATTTTGCTAATTTTGGAAATTAATAGATCTTCCTTAAACTTTGAAAATGAAGTTTCAAACAACAAAAGCTATGTGGTAAAAGTTTAAATATTGAAGTAGTAGAAATAAAATAAAAGCATTTTTGAGAGGTCTGACATAAACAAATACAATTTAAGCTTGATGCGATAACAACTCAAAGGAGAGTTTCTCTACTCACAAAGTTGTAGGTACATGGCCACATGTTCCTTTTATCATATTTATGGAAACTGAAGAGGGGATATTTAATGAAGTATTCTAAAAATGAAGATTTCTTGAAAAGTAGGAAGTCTTTGTATTAATAACTTGGTAATACGCTTTCCTTGGAAAAGAGTGAATGAGAAGCATGATGGAGGGCAGCAGCTATTCTGAGGTAAGAAAGTGCACAGACAAGAAAGTCCTACCAAGAATATATTAGTCCCTTCATGAGGACTGAGGACCTGCTGCATAGCTTGGGTGGCCAAGTGTAAAAGAAAAGTGAGGGAGCTGTTATTTAAAATGTTAGAATTTCAAGATAGTAGCAAAAGAATTTTAAAGCAAGCAAGGAGCCCTTCTTACCACACAGCCCTGTGCAGTTAACTACATGGGACACACTCCCCTGGGGCCCTGCAAGGACACTACAGTTCCAATAACCACTGGAATCATAAATATATCAGATCATGATCAGGGAATCTTTACTCACAGCATTAGGTTAAGAACTGAAGAATGACTACAAACTTTATTTTCCCCAGCACAGTTTTGCTTCTATGTGTTTTTCTCAATGATATTAGGTTGATATTCTTCTTAAGATAATATATTTCAGATAAAAAATCACGTTTAAATTTTTATGAATCTGGGTAGCCTACGACAATAGCAGTTGCCTATGTCTACACCTCTCACTCTTTTCCTCCAAAACAGGATGGAGCAACAAAATAAAAACAAAATTACACAAAACAACGCCTCAATTGTAACTTGAAAACAAAATATACTAAAATTTTCAGTAAACATAAGGGAAATAAAACTGAAAACCTCAATTCAACCCAGCGATTTGTTGTGCAGATTCCCTGCTACATGTCTTTATGTGATTAAAGGTACAAGCACAAAACTGTGAGAAAAAGAGAAGATGAAGTGGCCAACAGATTTAAGGTTGGAATAAAATCGGTACCAGAAAGAGCAAAAGCACTCTACATGTAAAATTATCATTAAAAATTCTGACAGCTAAGAGTGTAGACCACAGGACTACAACTTAAAAGTGAGCAAAATTTGAAATAATTAATATTTGGGGAGTGAAGAACAGAGATTAAACCCAGGGGTACTTTACCACTGAGTTATATACCCAGCCCTTGTTATTTTTTATTTTGACACAGGGTCTTACTAAGTTTCTTATTTTGTTAAGTTGCTGAGGCTGGCTTTGAACTTGCAATCTTTCTGTCTCAGCTCCCTGAGAGCAGCTAGGATTACAGGTGGTGTGCACTACCACACCTGCCTGAAGTAAATGAGTTTGAAAGTTACAGTTTCTAGGCTAGTAAAAGGTCCACAGGAAAGAATGAACTTCTGGAAATGCTATGTTTAGGAGGAAACAAACAAAAGAGAAAATTCAATGCAATGGGAAAAAAATATCAAAGGTATACCACACATTCCCATGCCCTATCCAAAGGTAAAAGCCAAGGAGAACCTGGACATTGAAACACGAACATAATACTTTAATATTGAACTAAGAATCTTAATGATCACCCCAAATCACAGAAATGAAAACAAATTCTAAGTAATATACCAAGATACCACACACACATACACACACACACACACACACAGGCGCACACAGAAACAAGACAAAAACAAGAACAACAAAAAGCAGGTATTGAAATTTAAAGCACTGCAACTGGTGACAGTCTTTTATATTCTTCCTTTTCATAAAACAAAACCAGAAACAAACATAAGTACAGAGAAGAAGGTAACATTTGAAAGTAAACTATAATCAAACGTTTTGGTTTTGAAAAATTACCCTGAGTCAGAATGTTAAAAACTATGACCAGAAATGGACAGAAAAAAAAATCAGAATGAAATAAAAATAGGCTTAGCTGGATTCAGAAAACTAATAGGAAGAAAGAGAAAATATTTCTTAAAAATAAGGTGAAAATACAAGATGTAAAATAAAATGAAAATTCAATAAGGGAACTGAAGAAAAGCAGGAAAATAAAAAATAAAGAAAAGAACAAAATAGAGTAAGAATAATATTTATATAATTGAAGTACTTAAAAGGTATAGAAAAGCAATGAAAAGCAGCTAATATTTTAAACTGTAATCCACAGAAACTTTCCAGATAAAATAAGACATGATGTACTTGTTAAAGGGATCTACTAGGTTCTTGGAAAAGTTAGCACAGAATCAATGGTTCCAAGATATATGCTAATAGAACAATTAGGCTTCAAAAATAACGATAATACCCTGAAGATCTCCAAACAGAATGATTATATAAATTTTGAGTCAAAGAATTTTATTGGCATCAGAATTCTTGAAAACATAAAAGGCAAGATAACAACTGAGCAAATTTTAAAAGTCTCAATTAGAAAGCATGTGAACCAAGTGTTATATTCAAACTATCTTTCTGATATCAAGACAATATAAAAAAAATTCCTGTTTACAAAGGTCCAGGAAATTTTGTACCCATAATTCTTTTTTCAGAAATCTATCAAAGAATGATCTTCATTGAATTTTTGTATAACTGAACATACTTCAACAAAATGATGCTATTTTAGTACACATCACACACACACACACACACACACACACACATACACACACACACCATCCTTGTCTAAAATGAAGACAGAAAAGAAGGTAGAATACTAGTATGTATTATTGTTGTGTTGTACAAAACACAAAATAATACACCTAAAATGGAAAGAAAGGCTAAGAAGAAGGTAGAATGAGTACATTTGTTTTGTGTAAACTGGAGCCAAAGCACTGATAAATGTGTAACTGAAAAGGTCATTACAAGAATAAAAACCCAAATCTATGTCTATACCAGCACTTAAATAAAATAGCAAAGAATATACACATTTATGGAAACACTGCAAATAAAAAATGCCTAGATTATAAAATACCATGGAGTTGAAACCAATTTTCTCAGTCATATTGATAAATGCAAATGGATTTACCTCACATATTAAAAGATTTTCAATTTGCCTCCAGACTTAGTTGGATTCAGAAAAGTAATAGGAGAAAAGAGAAAACTTATCTTAAAAACGAGGCTAAAATAGAAGATGTAAAATAAAATGAAAATTTAATGAGGGAACTGAAGAAAAGCAGGAAAATAAACGAGAAAGATAAGGACAAAAATAAAAAGAGCAAGGCCCAACTACACGCTGTATAGAAGAGAAATCTAAAACTACTGATTCAGAAAGGATAAACATAGAAGAGTGGACCAAACTGTCTGCAAAATGCAAATGACAGAATAAACTCCAAGTGGAAGAGGTTCAAGCGTAAAAACAAAACCATACAAGTACTATAAGAAAAAGTGCTAGAAAGAAAACTAGAAACCTGTGGGTGAATTGTCCTATCACCTGATATAGGGAATTGCTAAATATGAAACAAAGTCCAGAACTGATAAAAGAAATGGTTGATAAATTTAACTAGAGCAAAAGTTTTTTAAAAAAATGTGGTGCGCCCCATAAGCAGAGTCAAAAGGAAATGAACAAACTATAAGAAAATATTTTCAGAATATGTCATAGGCATTAGCCTAACATATAAATAATTCTAAAAATATTGAGGGTTACTAGATCATAATGGAAATATTAGGAAAAAATATGAATGGATATTTAACAAAAAACTTTATAATAATGCCTCTTTCACATATGAAAAAGCACTTAATATCACTCATAAAGAAATATAGATTAAAGTAATACCAAGTCAGGTACAACAGTGCACATCTGTAATAACAGGTACTTGGGAGACCGAGGCAGGTGGATTTCAAGCTTGAAGCCATCCTAAGCAACTTAGATAAGTCAAAAGTACTGGGGATGGGGATATAGCTCAGTAGTAAAGCACTTGACTCAGGTGATGTTTTTACTAGAGTGAATGCCAATCGACAACAAAAATATTCTTTCACACTTCTGGATGTCAGAATTTTGAAATCAAAGAGTAGGTAGAATCACATTTACTCTGAAGACTCCAGGAGACAATCAGCTCTGTCTCTTCTGGTGACCATTGACATCCCTTGATTTGTGACCAGTTCTCCAATCATTGTTTCTGTGACCAGCTGGACTCCTTTCCTTGTCTTCTGTTTCAACTCTCTCTCTGTTCTTCTTTCATAAGGAAACTTGTCTTTGAATATAGGGACTACTTGGGTAAGTCATGATGATCCTTAATTATACCCAAGAAACCCTGTTCTCAAACCAGTTAACAGTCACAGGTTCTGAAGGCCATCAATCAATGCCCTGCACCAATCAATCTGATTTCCTGGAATCTTTCTGAAAATAAAATTCCAATGTTAAACTACACCTTGACAAGATTATTAATTTTTATGTTGTTGTAGAAATGATAGCAGAAATGATGTGAATGCTCATACACGGGAGGATGATTGAACAGCTATGACATACCTGCATAACAGAATATTATGCAGCTATAAAAACAAATGAGAAGGGTCTCAATTGTTAGGCAAAAGAAACAAAATGAAAAAGAAGATATATAGTTCCCTTTTATGGAAGAAAATAAGGAAATGTTTATATGTCTTCTCATATTTGTAAGCAAATTTAGGAAGGGTAAAGGAAACAATAATGAGGCTAATTATTTACAGAGTGGAAATGAGGTAGAAAATGGGGAGGCCTGGTTCAGGGTAGAGTGCATGAGCAAGGAGGAACCTTTTCTGATTATACTTATTTGTGTAATTCTTACTTTTAGAACCATGTTAATGTTTAATATAACCCTAAAATGATAACATAATGCCAAATTAATTCTTTTAAACTAACAAAGAGATAATCAAAAGAATATGAAACAATAAATTTAAACTATCTTTAACGATATCACAAATGAATAATTTAACCAATCTGGAATCAAAACCTTTTTTTCCAAGAAGGTCTAATTCCATTTTTTTGGAAGAAGCTTAAAAACATGGAGATGAAGGCCCTGGGGTGTACATTGCCACTTAGGCACTCATTATTTCCCAGACCCTTTTAGTACAAAGAGCTAGGAGATGTGCACACAATCCACAAAAACTCTCATCGGTACTTCATTCATATGTATAAGATATCCACATACCTCCTTTTTCTTCTTTCCTTCTTGGATTAATATTAATTATCCCTGGACTGTGGATCTTAAAATGCCATTGCTTTAAACTGAAAGTATAATACTTAAAGTTTAGTTTTTCTGGAGTCAGTTTGCCTAATTAACAATTCTAACTCCAAATCCCAAAACTTTATTGACCTTGAGAAAATAATTTCTTCTGTCTGTGCCTGTTTTCTCATATGTAAAATTAGTACTGTCTTCTAAGGCTGTTGTAGGATACACTGAATTATGAAAGATATGCCTTAGAACAGTCCTTGACACATAGAACCATGTGTGAGCTAATATTATTTCTATTGTATAAACTGAGATCTTGATTAAAAATGTCATTGAAATGGTGGAGTAACTCCACTCCTACATGAAAAGGAGGCTTTTATTTTGTTGTTTACTGTAATTTTTATCTTTCTATATTAGAATGAAATTTAACCAATTTATAGAATATCTTCATTCTAAAAGCTGTCTTGACATATTTTAGCAGATCTTACATTTAAAAATGAAATACCCTGTATTTACTTAGAACTTTCAATTAGAAAAGAGTTTTCCATAAATTACCTGATTCCAGTTTAAGCTTCATACTTTGTTCCACCCTAAATAATAAGGTCCCTAGTCTATAGGAATACTAATTACCTGAAAGAGTTCTGTACATTCAAGCTCCAAGTTATAGTTAATTAACTTAATTAATTTTTCATCATAATTTGATCCCTTAAGCCCCATTTCAGTTGCAATTTCTTGTAGTGTTCTGAGCTAACCAATGAAGCACACGAAAATAGCATAATATTCCAGATGTGACTAATACCCTTGTACAACAAGAGACATCCAAACAAAATTTATCACTAGTAAACAACGTTAGATGAAAGGAAAAATAAAAGACTGAGGAAAAATTCTGGATGTTATCAGGGATCACTAAAGATGAAGTTAAGAGAAATCAAGAAATACAAAGCAATGAAACAGAAAACATTTGAGTGGGAACTTCAAGAAAAACAGGTGAGAGTAGGAAGAATTCTCCATATATTTTAAGGAAAAGAGAAGAGCAGGGTTTGCTAAGACAGCTCATGTGGAGGGGGAGACAGAAATGCCCTTGACAAGTATTTGGAAATGCTAGATAAAAAGTTGAGTGAGTACTTGAACTGAAAAGGACAAAAGGCATATACACATATCCTTGAAATCAACTATAAAACCAGTGTAAAGTGGTAAGCAGAGTTGATATGGAGGTGGCTTAGGGACTTGCTATAGAGGGTGACATGAAGGCTGGAGAAGAGGGCTCTGAAGATTTTGAAAATGTGCAAGAGAGCAACACAACTTCAGGTCAGCATAGGGCACACACCTGAATAAATCTCCGCTCATGTTATTTCACACTCTCAAAGTAGTAAGTGGATTTCTTGTCTTTCTTGATCTCTGAAGGGAAAGTCATGGAGAGAAATCAACTATTATGGCTTATTAATTAGGTATCACCCTAAATCTCATGTGTGAGAACATGCAAGAAGGTTTAGAGGTGAAATGACTGGGCTATGAGAGTCCTAACATGATCACCACATTTATCCCCTGAGAGCAATTTAACGGGTGGTAACTGTAGGCAGATAGGATGTAGTTGGAGGAGAAGGTTCTTGTGTGTGTGTGGGGGGGGTGCCTTTAAGATTTCTATTTTGTCCCTGGTCTGCAAAGCCAAGGCTGATGCCATTCCATGGATTCCCCTTGGGTTCCCCAGGGTGCTATGTTTCCCCATACATAACCTGCATGTAATTGGATTTCCTATGGAAGTCCAAAATTCCTTTCTGATTTGGTTCCCCTGTACTTCCTCCCTCCAGTCTCCTTGATATCCTTCCTATTCCCTTCCCAACTCCATGTCCCCCTTCCTATGTCCCCCAGCATCCTAGGCAAGGTTCCCCCTCATCATGTAAAAATGCATATGCGTTGAGGTAATTATTAGCTTAGCCATCTATCATACTGTTTCCGATTATATTCTAGCTTCTACAAATGAGAGAAAAATATTCGGCCCTTTAGTCTCTGAGTTTGGGATATTTCACTTAGCATAATTTTTCCTTCTCCATCCATTTGGCTGCAAATGTCATAATAACGTTTTCTCTAATAGATAAGTAGTATTCCATTATACACATGTACCAAAGTTTTTGAATTCTCTCATGGAGTGAGGGGCATCTGGGTTGATTCCATAATTTAGCTATAGTAAATTGAGCTGCTATAAACATTGATAAAGCTGTATCTCTATAATATGCTGATTCTAGGTCTTTTGGGAAAATACCCAGGAATGGGACAGCTGGGTCATATGGTGGTTTCAACCCTAATTTTTTGAGGAGTCTCCACACTGCTTTCCAGAGTGTCTGTACTAGTTTGAAGTCCCACCAGCAATGTAACTGTGTTCCTTTTTTCCCACAGCCCCTCCAGCATCTGTCATTAATCGTATTCTTCATTTTTGGCACTCTGACTGGAGTGAGGTGGAATTACAGTGAAGCTTTGATTTGCATATCTCTTATCACTAGTGACATAGAGGATTTTCTCATAAGTATATGAACTTTTTCGACTTCCTCAATTAAGTTTCTTTTTAGTTATGTAGCCCACTTATAGGTTGGATTATTTGTGATTTTGGTGTATAGTTTTTTTTTTTTTTTTTAGTTCTATGTATATTCTGGATAGTAGCCCTCTGCCCAAGGTGTAGCAGGCAAAGATTTTTGCCCGTTATGTAGATTCTCTCTTGACACTCTTGACTAAATCTTTAGCTGTGTAAAGCTTTTTAGTTTAATTTCATCCCATTCATTTATTTTTGACTTTACTGTTTGAACCATGAGAGTCTTGTTAAGGAAGTTGGTGCTGACCTCTATGTTATGTAGTGTTGATCCTACTTCTTTTTCAAGCAATTATGAAGATGTTGATTTCATATCCAGATCTTTGGACCATTTTGATTTAATTTTAGTGCAGGGTGAAAGGTAGGATCCAATTTCAGTTGTCTACATATGGCTGTCCAGTTTGTCCAATAGCATTTGTTGAACAGGCTATCCTTCTTCCTCACTATTCTTTTGCCCCCGTTAACAAATATCAGATAATTAAACGTATGAGGGTTTCTCTCATAATTCTCTATTCTATTCCATTGGTCTTAAATTCTGTTTTGATACCAATACCATGCTGTTTTTTTTTTCTATAGCCCTATAATATAATTTCAGGTCAGGAATTAAGATATCACCTTGTTTCCTCCTTCTTGCTAAGTAATGTTTTGGCTATTCTGGGTCTTCTGTGATTCCATATGAATTTGAGTATTGCTTCTTTTTATATCCATGAAGAATGACATTGGTATTTTAATGGGGATTGCATTAAATCTGTGTAGGACTTTGGGCAGAATGGCCATTTTGATGATATTGATTCTGCCTAACCATGAACATGGAATGTTTTCCATCTACTCAGATCTTCTGCTGTTTCTTTTTTTAAAGTTCAATAGCTTTCATTGTACAGGTTCTTAACATCCTTTGTAAGATTTATGCCCAAGTATTTTATTTTTTTTGAGGAGATAGCAAATGAGACAGATTTCCTGATTTGTTCTTCTGGGACTTGCTTCTGGAGTATAGGAAAGCTAATGATTTAATGCTGTTGATCTTATAGCCAGCCACTTTGCTGAAATCACTTATAAGCTCTAGAAGTCTTCTGATTGAGCTAATTGGGTCTTCTAGGTATAGGATCATGACATCAGCAAAAAGAGACAACTTGACTTCCTCTTTTCCTATTCAAATTCCTTTGATTTTCTTCTCTTGTCTGATAGCTCTGGCAAGGGTTTCAAGGACTATATTGAATAAGAGTGGGGAAAGTGGAAAACTTTGTTTTGTTCTTGAATTCAATGGAAATGCTTTCAGTCTTTATCCATTGAGCATAATGGAGGCTATGCATTTGTCATGAATGGGTCTTACGAAGTTAAATATTTTCCCCTGATCTCTATCTTCTCCAGAGTTTTGAGCATAAAAGTGTGTTGAATTTTATCAAAGACTGTTTCCACATCAAATGAGGTAATTCTATAATTTTTATTTTTAATTCTGCTTAAGTGGTGAATTACATTTATTGATTTGTAAATGTAGACTAGCCCTGTTTTCCTGGAATGAAGCCCAGTTGATCATGATGTATAATCTTTTTCATATATTTTTGGATTCAATTAGCTAGTTTTATTAAGGATATTTACATCTATATTCATCAGGGAAATTGGTCTCTCATTTTCTCTTCTTGATGTGTCTTTGTTGGATTTTGGTATCAGTGTTATATTTGCTTCATAAAAAGTGTTTGGGAGTGCTCCAACTCTTTCAATTTCATGGAAAAGCTTATAGAGGATTGATGTTAATCCTACTGTAAAAATTTGGTAGAATTCTGCCATGAATCCATCAGGTCCTGGGCTTTTCTTTTTTGGAATGCCTTTGATTGCTGCTTCAATTTCGGGTACCTGAATAGGTTGGTTTAGATTTTCAATGTCTTCTGTTGTTAATACAGGGGTGTCATAAGTGGTCAAGTATCTGTCCATATAGTCCAGATTATCACACTTGGCAGAGTATAAATTTTCAAATAAGTTCTGATAATCTTAAGATTTTGGTTGAGTCTGTGGTGACATCTTTATTTTCATGTTTGATTTTGTTGACTTGATTCACTTCATTTTTCCTTTTGGTGAGGTTGGGAAGGGGTCTGTTGGTCTTATTTATTTTTTCAAAGAACCAACTCTTTGTTTTGTTGATAATATGTATTGTTTTTTCTTCTCAATTTCATTTGTTTCAGCTAAGATATTTGATCTTTCCTATCTTCTTAGGTTTGGGATTGGATTGTTCCTCTTTTGCAGGAGTTTGAGTTGGAGCATAAGACTATTTATTTGGGCCCTTTCTTGATTTTTGGATGTATCCACTCAGTGCTATAAATTTACCTCTTAGGAATGTTTTCATACAATTCCAGAGATTTTGATATTTTATTTTATTATTCTCATTCATTGCCAAGAATTTCTTGATTTCTGATCTTATTTGCTCTTTTATCCATTCTTCATTTAAGAGGGTATTATTCAATTTCCAAGTATTTGAGTAGTGTCTGTTTTTTTTTTCCTTATTGTTGATTGCTAAGATCATAGCATTATGGTCTGTCAGGATATGTGGGACTATATCAACTTTTTTATATTTGTTAAAGTTATCTTGGTGGATTATGATGTGCTCTATTTTAGAGAATAATCCATGAATTGCTGAGAAGAAGGTAAATTCAGCCAATTTAGGATGGAGTATCTGTAGATGTCAGTTAGGCCCAAATAATTAATAGAGTTGCTCAGACTGAATATATCTTTGTTGATTGTTTGTTTCGATGATCTGTCTAGTGTTCATACTGGTGTATTGAATTCCACCAGTATTATAGTGTTGAGATCAATGAGGGGTTTAATATCCTTATGTATTTTTTCAATATATTTGGGGGGATTGTAATTTGGGGCATAAATGTTAATTATCATTATGTCTCCTTGATGAATTGTCCCTTTTAGTATGATGTAGTGTCCATCTTTGTCCTTTTTAATGAAATTAACTTTATCAGATATTAGAATCACCACACCAGCTTACTTTTTGGACCTCAGGCCTGATAGGTATTTTGCCAACCTTTCACATTCAATCTGTGTCTATTTCTGAGTATGAGGTGTGTCTTCTGTAGACAACATACTGTTGGATTTTGTTTTCTGATCCAGTAAGGCATTTTGTATTTTTTAATTGGGGCATTGAGATCATTCACATTCAGAGTTAGAATAGATATGGGAATCGTAGTCTCAAACTTTGTTAGTATTGCTGAGTTTTGTGCCATCTTTGGTCTCTTTTGGTGTGTATTGTGGTTATAGACACTCTCTTGTCTAAGGGTTTAGGGAATTATTAGCATGTTCTTCTGAATGAAGAATGTCCTTGAGAATATTCTGCATTGCAGGGTTAGTGTTCATGTATCTTGCTAGCTTGAATTTATCATTGAAGTATTTAATTCCTCCCTCATATCTAAAGTTGAATTTTGCAGGATACAATATCTTTGGCTGAAAATTGTTTTCTTTCAAGATTTGAAAAATATTGTTCCAAGCTCTTCTATCCTTCATTGTCTGATCTGAAAAATCAATAGCGATCCTAATTGGTCTGCCTCTGAATGTGATTTGGGGCTTTTCCCTTGCTGCTTTTAGAATTCTCTCTTTAATTTCTCTGTTATTCATTTTATATATGATATGTCTTGATGAATTTCTCATTTGATGAGGTCTGTTTGGTGTCCTATAAGTATCTTGGATTTGGTATTCTGGGTCAGTTCTGATAAAGGGGAAATTCTCCTTGGCAGTATCACTTAAAATGTTCTTTTTTTTTTTAAATTTTTTTATTTTTGAGCAACCTTACAAGATTTTAACAAGACAATATAAAATGTGTATAAGATGTGTATATATTCTGGACATTGCAACTGTCCCCAGGAGTGCCCCCCCATTACCTTCCCTTATCCCTCCCTTCCCCTTCCCGTTATAACTCTAAAAATAGTATTAAATTGTAAAGCATTACATCTTATCT